>JAHWFP010095640.1:48899-64207 GCA_023313725.1 Lithobius niger | reverse complement strand
GCAGGTCAAACGGTCGGGGCTCAAAAACTGGCCGTGTAAACTTGATGGAACTCTGTGTGAAGCTAGTCCTTGTCCGTGCGCACATTTCAAGCCTATTCCCACTCCTCTCATCGCAGACATTGAATCACTCTTCTTTCAAGTAATCAACAGCCATTTAATAAGCCTATATCATGGAGCCCCGAACAAGCAATTTTTTATTTATAGCTTGCTGAAACCAATTCGGTTTTGTGTTTGGTGCATTACCACCAGCAGTGTGCCTTTGCTGTCTTCCACTCTGGCAGATAGCCTAATTTGATAAATCTCCCTTTCGTTTCATATAAGCCGCAAGATTGCTAGAGTTAGTAACAATGTGAGAGAACTCATTCTTGGCTATGACTTTAAGGTGCAAGGCTGGTCATCCGAATCGAAAGGGTACCTCTTCCTGTTGCAGTTGGTTTCCTGTAGGGGACATACATAATTTTTCCAGATGGATGCCGAGCTATCACAACGTTAAAAAATGGCAGTTCTCTGTTCACTTCTTCTTCAAATGAAAGAAGTTAGGGAGGGACACCTTACCGATGCGGAAATGGCTGCTCGTAAGCCCAAGTCTTCCCAACGGCTATCCCACATTTTTTCGCAAATACGTTTGCATAGGGAAGGGAAGCCCTTAAGGCTGATTACTTCTGCGAGAGGGGTACCGGCACATAGACTTAGCTCGTTTGTGAAAGGTTGCAAAAGTGTGTGTTCACCGTGTAGACTTCTACACACCAAAAACCTGCTGGATGAAATTAAGCGCCATAGCTCATGTCGTTTGTCATCAAATTGTTCCCCAAGTTTGTCCCATCGTTTGATCCTACAGCTGCTGAAGCTGAGGGCTAACAAGCAAGCATTTGCGAATGATGTATATGAGGAAGATAAAGCCCAATTAATTACGTTGTTAGCTTAACCCTGCCATGTGTGTTGAGTATATAGGGAAGCCTTATTGGCAAACTAGTGCAGCTCCCATGGCGTATTCCAATTCACCGATACTTTCTTAAATGGTATAAATAAAACACTAAGCCAGTAGCACAGGCAACAAATCAAAATGCTAATATTTCGGTATCAATAAAATATAGAAGCGATACCTTTTTCAGAGATAAAATGTAAAAAAGATAAAAAGCATAACTGTATTCATGTTTCTGCCAAGTTGGCTTCGTTGCCCTCCATGCTGACACTAAAATACGAAAATAGTAGGCATGAGCTGAATATGCAAGTTGTGTTCGATATACAGCCATAACTAACGTGGTTCAAGAAAAATAACACTTAAAAAAATGATGGAGATTCTTACTCTGAAAGTTTACTTTAGATCGGGAACTACTGATTCGTTACGTACCACATTGATTTTCAAAAAAGTCAGATATAGTTTACACAATATCTAGCAAATTTCCGACAGCATATAATCGGTGGATGGTACGACCGTGTTCATCTGTCGTCTTCAGGTTCAGTTCTTTTTCTTTTCACTACTACATCGTCGTTTGTGGTTTTGAACTTTGGTGCTTGTTGTAGCCCTCTGTAATTGTGTTGCTGTTCATTCCAATGCTTCCAGAGCCTAGCGCGAAAGTATTTTTTGACTAGATGACTACCATATACCTCCGAATATAAGACGTCTCAAATATAAGACGAGTATCATTTTTGGGCTCGCATGTTCCAAAGAAATAAATGGATGGGTTTGTAAGATGGGTGACTTTATGAAGGCTTTCGTAAGGTTTGGTATAATATTTATTAGTTTGTATACTAGTAAATTCCCCTGGTCCTGGATTCAAAACCTAAATTTGTAATAATAGCTTTGCCTTTGGACCACTTCCTGTGGCCTTTTTCAATACATATTTAGTTTTTGCTAAATAATCCAAAAACTATTTGAGCAACTGGCATGAGATTAGCACCATTGGATAGCTCTCGGTAAAATGATCGAAGTGATGTATTCAAACGTCAAAATCGGCCAAAATTTGACCGAGTTATGGATTTGAACGCGAGTACAAGACCTGCTATTTTAATAGTGTAAATTTGAAAAAAAGTACCGTCTTATATTCGGAACTATACGGTAATACTGGGGTGCGACAGTCCTTGTAAATTCATAATTCTGGCATGTATTCTTGCGTGTTCCTGGATAGCAATGGATTCTAGACCACGCAAATGCAAGTCACTCCTTGTGCTTGAAACCAGGAAAGTTTTAGTATATATACCTTAAATATGATGTTTAGTCTCCATGCAGTGGGTGGCTGTGTTATTCGTTTCAATCTTCAATCTTCATGGTGTCGTTTCATTCTCGTGTGGATTCCCTTCCTGGGCTCGCCTAGAAAGAAAAGTGACGTGAGGTTAAGTGGGGAAGTCGTTCTCATTCCACACGCAACTCTCAAGCTGCACACACTTTCCTGTAATAATTACTAAAATAATGGCATCCAAGAGATATTCGTGACGTATGTTCCTTTTTTTTTTCAAGTTTTATTTTTCTTGAAACATGTTGGTTTTGGCTGTATATCGAACACTGATTGCATATTCAGCTTAGGTTAACGAAGCCAACTTAGCGGAAACATGAATAGAGTTATGTGAGGTGTTTTTAACTTTTTATATTTAATCTCTGAATAAGGTATCGCTTCTATATCTTGTTGATACTGTACCGAAATATAAGGATGTTGGTTTGTTGCCTGTGCTAGTGGCTTAGTGTTTTATTCATACTGGGTCTGCACTTTTACACATTGATTCTGAAATGGTCGTGCAACATTTTGACCATTTCGTCTTTCACTCCTTCCCAACCATCAAAATTTGGAAGAAGTTTGTGGATGACTCGATGACCATACCAATTAACTATCTGCCAGGGTGCCTCAATGCAGTGATTTAAGCTGTAGGGAAGAAGATTGATTAAGACGGAGGTTCGTTCCGATGGCATGAAGAATGTCTGGGAAGAGTGTAGTGACCATTAACCCCGGATAGGGATTACCTTCTTTAGGGGTTATGTGATGGGATCCAAAAAGTCCTAAAAAAGATTTGAAGGGGCTTAGAGATCAGATCCTTGTAAGGAAGACAGGAATGAAGGATGTTGACCATGGGGGGACTGCAATGCCGTGTATATCTGCGAGACCAGAAAGACGTTTGAGTCCGTGTAGAGCAGCATTTAATTGAGATCAGAAATTGTGTGTATACTGACGGCATTGCAGTACACCACATGGATACTGGGCCATCAACTGAGAAGGTACTAGGGACTCTCTTGTTATCAAATTCTAACAGAGATGTACATCTGTGAGGACTCGAATCCTTGGCTATTCAACGTCACATTAGAGAAAAGGCCGTGCTGATGAATATCCAGGGACCATCCAACACTGGAGACGAGACAAGAGTTTGGCGAGAGCTTTCGGCGTAAGTGGCAAGCTAATACTGGAGGCAACGTTAAGCAGCCAAGGTTGAAGTGGCAAGGTTGGAGGCAACATAAAACTGCAAAATTTGAATTGTACACAAGGGGTGAAATAAGGTTGCAAGGAGTTACGCAAGCCTGACGAAGACAGCGACTGAAGTTTAACATCGCCAGTAGAATAGATTGTTGAAAATAGTGCGTGTTATCAACTTATCTTCCTTGGATTTTGAAATTTTGCGTAGCAAGTAGTTGGTAATAATGTGACATCTATGTTGGAGAGCAACATTTTGTCGTGTCTGTAGTTAATTTGGTGTTCTTTTGGGTCGACGCACTGCCAGGATTTTCGGCTTTTCATCTCATTATTGCTGAAGGGAAAAAAAAATAGATCTCATCAAACGATGTTATATGGGCTCAAAAACAAAACTTGTTAAGGATTCCTGCCAAGCTGTGGCTAAAGAGCATGGCGAGATTCCTTAAAAAAATTGCTTTGGGACGATTACTAGCTAACTAGCTAATTTCATGAAAATAAAATATTCCATGCGGTACAGACGCTGAAATTTTGCAAAGAAAATAAAAATGGATTTGATCAATTTGTTGTTAAGTTTTCCCATCAAGTATTTCTTTTATCTGTTACTTTGAATTGTGCTCAGTAATTGTTTTTTTGTGTTGCTTTTGCAGGCCGGTTGTCTTTTCGGTAGACAGCAATCCTCTCTTCGAAGCCGATTTTGTATTGGCCACGCTAGGTTCGAAGGCTGCTAGCTCACAAGTTTCAAATTCCGTCACTACCAGCAGAGAAGCAAGAACAAATAGAAACGGACCGCCAATTAAAAAGTCTCGGTATGTAAAAAAAAATATGAAAGATTTCACCAGTTTTTTTTTTTGCGTGGAATAATGATTATAATACTTGTACAGTAGGCGACAACGAGTTTGTCCAAGCAACAATGTTATTTACAACAATCACTTTCGCAAAAATCCTGTTGGGCATTCTTCTCGCATGCAGAAAGCTTTGTTACTTGCTTGCGTGAGAAAAACTGTTAACCTCTAAGCAGGTTCACTAAAATTGTAAACTCTTTCTGTTATAAATTCGATAATTTAAGGGAAACAAATTAATTCGCTGTATTGCACTTCGTCGTTCCTTTGAGAATTCATATAACAAAAAGAATAGACTGATGGGTCAAAAAGTAAAACAAGTCTGTTTGGAAATTGAATTTTTGTAACGTGTTGGAATATATTTTCTTTTGATGTAGAATAAAGTAGGGAGACCTATTAGACTGAAGAAATGTTGTTACTATTATTCACGGAAAAGTTAACAAGGCTCATTGATTGCTGTAAATAATGCTCAAATATTAATATGAATAAAATGTGCGGAATTTTATAATGAACAGCAACCAGGGCATGCAATGCCTTTGATTTTGTGTGGAATGGCTGCTATTTTTTATAATAATACGTAAAATAAAAAAAATTAAAATTTACTATAAGTATAAAGGAGAAAATGAAACATAAAGCACAACACAGAATTCATTTACTAAGAATATTTTTTTTTAAATTTCGAATCCATGACCTCCAGATCACTGCCCTGCTAACGCTGACAACAGAGCCATTCCTCTAATTTCTTCTAATAATCAAGTATTTGTTTTTTCCCTTTTGTTTTGAGAGCCTATATTTCGCTAAAAATTTCCTAACACAATTAAAAATACTCCGTTATCAATATTGTGTATACTGTCGAGCTGGTTACGCAAATAGGCAAGTATTTGTCCGACTTCGCTGCTACACATTGTTGCATTACATTCACTTAAATATAAATTGTGTAAATAATTAACTCAACAAAAAACGGCTACGCAGTTTTAAAAAAGCATTAGAGCAGTAGCCCCATAGAACTCACATCGAGGGGGGGGGGAGGTATTGAGGATTAATGATTAGGGCACACAAATAAAAACGGATTAGAGTTGACTCGAATGAAACGAACTATGATTTGAATGCTAGTTCCAGGAATTGTTGTTCAAATAAATAATAAATAAATAAGATAGTTCTGTCCACCGTAGAGAGGGACAAGGTAACGGAAGGGCAAGGCCACTGACTCCGTTCCATAGAGGAGAAAAGAAATGCAAAGAGACAGGGGATCCATGGGAGTTTGGGTAATTTCCGTTAATACTAAAAGTATCAGTAAGTCCTACGTAGGAAGTGAGCAAGTAGCAAGTAGTCTGCGGAAGTTATGCAGGGAATTGGTTGAAACCACAGCCTCAGGCAAGGAATTCCAGCATTGGACTACACGTGACGCGAAGAAAAACTTACGGCAGTCAAGCCGCGACCCAAGAGCTTGAAGCTTAAGCGAGTGGTCCCGAGTCTTGGAGGAACTGGAAAAAGTAAAAAACGGAAAGTCCACTGGAAGGAGATTGTGAATGATCTGGAAAGTCAAAACCAGGTCAGCACGTAGCCTACGCAGTTCAAGGGGGTCTAAGCCAGAGAGGCGCAGACGATCAGTATAAGAAAGGTGCCGGAGACCAGGTAGAGACCGATTGAAGGAACGCTGCACCGATTCCAATCGGTCAATGTCTTGGAGAAGGTGGGGCGACCAGACGGAGCTGGCGTACTCCAGTATAGGACGCATGTAGAGTTTAAAAGCCCACACGCGTGTACGGAGATTAGCAAGAGCAAAACAGCGATTAACAATATGCAAACGGCGAAAAGCCTTGGTAACCAGCATCAGACAATGTGAGGTGGACTTAAGATCACTTGTGAACCTTACACCAAGGTCCGTAACCTCCGAATTAACATCAAGAATGTGGTTTCCAATGGAGTAACAAGGAAGCAAAGAAGGTCTTCCGATGTGGAAAGAGTGGCACTTCTCAATTGAGAGAGGCAGTTGCCAGTTCGTTGACCACTGGTTAACAGCAGAAGTTATATTTAGTTTTCTTTGATTGAACTGTGATCCGTTTTTTTTATTTGTGTGCCTTCACAGCTGTCACTTCCTTGGGAATACAGGATCTAATGATCTTTTTAAAACTGCGAAACCGTTTTTTGTTGAGTTAATTATTTACATAATTTATATTTGACTGAATGGAGGTGTGCAGCATCGAACTCAAATACCTGCCCATTTGCGTAACAAACTTAACAGTATACTGCAACATTTATAACGTTAAAGTATTTTTAATAGGGTTAGAAAAATTTTGCAAAGTACGTGCTTTTGAAACAAAAGTGAAAAAATAATTAAAGTGAAAATATTGCGTGTTAGATAAAAGTCTATCTTTAGATCTAAGTTCTTAATTGTGCCATACATATGAACGGCTCTTAGGAAGAGGGAGGGGGGGGGGATTTTGCACCTGGTCTGGGGAATTTACTGTCCCAGGTAATTGCGACTTGAGCTTTAGTTGTATAGTTGTTAATGATGACTTTCTAATGTCACACAGCGTTATATTTGTGTAGAATTTCATATTAGACACATAATTGAGTTCCGAAAATCTCAATTACTCTGCCGACCAAGAAGCTATTACACCGAAGCTAACAATGCAAGCTTTGCTGTTTCATTTTAGTGCTCGGGGACACTAGCCTTATAACTTGGGCTCCCTATAGTTGCTCGTAATATTAACTGCTTACACAGACCCGAGTATTTCCGAAATATTTCGTCTTTAAACTTGTGAGTTTCCTCATCAAAGCTCCCTTGTCATGAAATTTCAACCAAATCTTTTAATAGTTAGTTTAATGTATTGTGAAACTCTGTGAACTAACAGAAAAGGGGGCCCGACATCGAAGTTATACTGGCTCTGGGAATCATTTCACCCTGTCCATGTGCTAAGCAAAAACCCATGCGTGTGCTCATGAGAACCATTTAATTAACTTTTACCGGCCAGACAGTTGACTAATGTTATGATAACCCGTATCCTTTGCTCTATGAATTAAACATTTGATGTTCTGGTTAAAATGGCACGGCAAAGGTTTGAATTACTATTATTCAGCTATTACTACTCAGATCTGCTGGCATTTTAAATCCAAAAAACAACGGAAAAAACTCACTTCTTTATTTCTTAGAAACCATTACGAGTAAAAACGTAGGAAACAATATTTTTGGGTTGATTGTATCACAATATTAAAAGTCAAATGATGCTCTTGGAAGGTGATAAAAAGCTTTTGTTGTTGCGTTAACCTGTGTAAAACCCAGTTTGGGTTCATGCTCAAAAAAAAAAAAAAGACGTAAAATATAGTGTCTACACTACCAATAACGTGACTATTATTCGGACAATGCCAAGTTTTTTAAAACAGTTTTTTTAAACTATTTTTTGTTGGCTTAAATGTTTTAGTTTAGTTCATTATAACAAATGATATTTTTTCGATACACTAAATATAGCTCAGATTTGGTTAGCCTTTATTACAGAATTTCATTCAGATGATGTGTTTTCTTTACTCCTTTAAGTGCTCTCTCAGCAAAATAGAAAATAAATCCCTCGGACATTTTTCGTTTCGTACAATAAAGGCCGAACAAACAACGAATAGTTATGACAACAGTGGGGACCGGTTGAAGGGTACTGCTTCCAATAATGTATAAACTGCAATCCTCACCTTAAAAGTTGCATTGTGGAGGCTTACCATTGTTGCATGGACAAACTCGTTGTCGCCTACTGTACATTGTTTCCTCCTTAACCATTGGTTTGCAATAAAAATTAATGTACAATGTAATTTCAAAAGACACTACCGAGTTCAATCAATTTAGTTGTTTGTGTCTTTCTTTAGATTCAGATCTATGTTTGTCCAATACCATCAAACTCGTCCAGAATTTCAACTTTTTAAACTGAAGAGCAATTTTTGAAAAATAATTCTTACGTGTAGACCATTGAAAAAAGGAAGTTTGTGCTCAAGCCATCCGTGGCTAATTTTTTCGTCGAAAAATAATGGGATTGGCACTATACATGTGATGTGAATGTATAAGTTCAGCACGGAGAATCAGTCATATGTGCAACGAGAACCATGAAGCTAGCCATTATCTTCCTGCACGCACAGAGAGAGCTGATGTTTAAAACACTTAAGCGAAGGCGCACGTCTTGACATTGTTGTGTAGAGCATTCCATGTTCGCCATGAGAACCATGAAACTACCCATTTTCTTCCTGCATGCACAGGGAGATTTGAGTTTAAAAACACTAAGGGAAGGTGCACGTCTTGACATTGTCTTGTAGAGCATTCCATGTCCACCACGAGAACCATGAAGATACCCATTATCTTCCTGCATGCACAGGGAGAGCTGACGTTTAAACACTAACGAAGGTGCACGTCTTGACATTGTCTTGTAGAGCAGTCCATGTTCGCCATGAGAACCGTGAAGCTACCCATTATCTTCCTGCATGCACAGGGAGAGCTGATGTTTAAAAACACTAAGCGAATGTGCACGTCTTGACATTGTTGTGTAGAGCATTCCATGTTCGCCATGAGACCCATGAAACTACCCATTATCTTCTTTCATGCACAGGAAGAGCTAATGTTTAAAAACACAAAGCAAAGGTGCACTTCTTGACATTGTTGTGTAGAGCATTCCATGTTCGCCATGAGAACCATGAAACTGCCCATTGTCTTCCTGCTTGAACGTGGAGAGCTTATGTTTAAAAACACTAAGCGAAGGTGCACTTCTTGACATAGTCGTATAGTCTTGACATACTCAACAGCCGACAGGACTTTACCCTTAAATCTCACCGCTCCCCCAACCACTAGCAGGTGACAATATAACATTTTGGATTGGGGAAGGTTAAGTTGTGGTTTCCTCACCCTGTCAACATTGGCAAACGAGCAGGCTGGTGGCTCACCCACTTGGTTTTTGGGAAGCACCACTCTCGGGCAAAACAGGCTTTGAAGTGAGCCATAAATCCCTTCCACGATTGACTTCCATTCGATAGCTTCCTGCGACCTATCCCATGCTTCCAACCATCCAAAATTGTCTATGGTTGCGCTAGGATACCACAATGAATGTCTTCAGGCCCTGTCCCCATCGGGTGCACTGGTCACTTGCGGTGCGCACCGAGTTGACTCGTTCGCGTCCACCAATCCCTGAGCACTTGCGGGCAAATTCCCCGTCGTGGGGGGGGGGGGGGGAGAAGGTTGGCTCCACCCATACTGAGGATAAGCAAAACGAACAATTACGACACAACACACGATAAACATTGGCTATTGTCAGCAACGAGATTTAGCATGCGAGGTGAAGCACACACGTTGCAGCATATTTACGCAACAATATAGCTTTGCATTCTTACAGCTAGAATTTAGTCACAGTGGCAAAGATGTCGTTGCCATGGTAATAACGCTACCGGTGTTACCTATTGCTGACATTGTTGGGGTAAATACTTGCTTGCAGTCGTACAATCCGTGACAATAAGTAAAAAATTCTTCTGACGAAACAATTTTTCCAGTTGTTATGAACTCAAATTACTGACAGTTTTCGTTGCAAGCTGGTGAAGCCATCACTGTCGCCCTGGAGTTTCAGAGGATTACTAGCTTCTAGCTGCAAGAATGCGAAGAGAGATTACAGCATAAATATGCACTCAGGGTGCATTTATGTAATTACTAGCAACGTAAATTTTCTCGCTCACTGGGATTTACTTTGTTGATACTAAATTCGATAGTTGCTTCTAGCCTTTAACTGAGCATGTGGCTTTCAAATTATCAACACCCAGTAACCATGTCAATGATGCGGGCGAAGATTCTGTATTCATGGCTCGTACGTGGCACGACAGCATCGAATTTTGACAAGAAGAAATCATTCTTACTGCAGTACAAAATGGTGGATCAATTTCTGAATGCCAGCATTCGATGGTTTGTTGTCAGTTCAACAATCCAAAAAGAACGCTATGTTGGATTTTCAAGTCTTGCTGCAAAATGCTGCACTTTCGTTGAAAATGAAATTAAAAACAATGTATGTGTAGTTAATGTTCCAAATTACATTGAACAGTTTTTAGATTGGCAACCTACTCGACAAACTGAGTAGGTGCGGAGAAAAAATTAAGACGTAGACATGCGCAGGCAATTCTTATGATTTTTTTTAACAGGACCAGTGCCTGAGATATAGCCTGTGCTGTTGTGGCTGGAAGATGCCTAGCTAGCAGAGTCCTACGATGCGTTTATGCATTTTATCTGCCAGCACAGACACATCAAGCCAAACTTATTGCTGGAATTAAGGCTGTACCGATCAGCATTTTTTCTGGATTACATAAACTTGTAGGCTAACAAATTTGTAGACTAATGCAAACATTGGAATACATTTTATTTACCCAAATAAAAGTAAATGTTTGTCCGTTATTAAGCTTAGTCTACACAATGTAAAACATGTAGCCCTAGCCTAAATTAAAAATAAAAGTTAACGAAACATGTGGTGAAACAGAATTTATTCATTGTCAAGGATCTGGCAAAAATCGAAAATCTGTAGGTGTTTGTTCGCCGAACCGATTTTTGCCGATCCGCACAAAATCTGCTAAAATCTGTTCGGCAAAATCTGTTCGGTACAGCCTTAGCGGGAATATTTAATGAGCTCTGTAGCAACTAACTTGTGTTACACTGGGGTGGACTGGGGATGGTTGGTCGGACGGTGATAAACTTCTGTCATCGTGTTGGTTGTATGGTGTTAGTGATTTGGGGTAAGTAACTTTAAAAAAAATTTGTTGATCCCGATGACCACCGGGCAAACTGGTCCTGGTGCAACAACCTTGGACTGATTTTAGTGAAACATAATGCAATAGAGGCCTTTTACAGTCACAGAGTGGCAGAATTAATTTATTTAATAGAGGTTTCTAACGTGTAGCTGCGGCTGCGACTTCCGACCATTGCAAATTTGCAGCCAATTTGCCAATATTTGACTATTGTAGGACAAAAACCAGTTTTAACCACTTGGTGGCAAAAACCAGCCAACCCTGACTCGAGCCCAGGAAGCAAGGGGGCCCTCTATACAAAGGAGGGTGCCCAAATTCGTTATAAATCTAGTATGAACTAGGCCACAACCTGGTACCTAAAATTGTTTAGTCTTTTGGGGTCTTTTGGGGTTTCACTCTTGCACCCCTTTTTGAAATACAGTAGGCTCTCTGTATAACGAATAACCTAGTGCGGCAAAAATACAGGTGGTTCCTGTACAGCGAACTGTGAGTGAAGTGATTTCAAAGTTCCTTATGCAGAGTGTAAAATCCTGACAAATAAAAATCAAACTATAACTGCTTTCTGATTTTACTGCAGTACAAGGTCAGTGTGCATAAACAATAGCTTTACATTAAATTTACTTCCCACAGAGTGGAAATTCTCCATATTTCGCTTACTTCCACACTCCAGAAGTGAATTTGATGCAGTGTTCCACAGTAAATGAGCGTCAACATTACGAACTTTATTGTTCAGTGAAAAAAAGTTTCAGTTTTGGGTTGTGGATCAGGCTTGCCTTTTTCGTCGTTGATAAATTCATTGAGTTATTGATCGACACAATGGTTCATATAAGGATGGTTTATAATATGTGAAAAGACCTTGGCAGTATTGAAAAGGGTTTCTTTGTATGGAGCTGTTCCTTATATAGAGGTCTTTTCAGCATAGAAACAGAAGGTGGCCAACCAAATTGTTCAAAAGTCTGCTTTATACGGAAAAGTTCCTTATACGGTGGTTACTTATATCGAGTGCCTACTGTAGTCTACTTGTGGCACTGCTGACAACCAGCTTGGCTTCAAAACTAAGCACATCATTGAACAGGCTATCCACGTGCTTAAGGAAACCATATGCCACTATCATTCACAAGACAGCACTGTTTTTGTGCATTTTCTAGATGCTAGCAAGGCTTATCATTGGGTTAATTGGTGGTCCTGTTTGGGAAGCTGATGGATTGGGGGGGGGGGGGGGGGAGTCCGAAGTGGGCCATTCGGCTGCTGGCAAATTGGTACGCCTGGCAAGAGAAATGTCTGTTCGTTGGAAAGGTGCGTGTTTGCGGAGTGTTACATTAACAGTAGCGCTAGACAAGGTAGTATCTTTTCCCCTGCTTCTTTTGGTGTGTACATGGATTCTTTTAGTCGGTTACTTGCGCAGAAAGGCATTGGCTGTCATGTTGGGGGCATTTGTGTGAACAATATGTGTTATGCCGATAATCTTGAAATTCTGCACCCCTCTGCCAAATCCTTTTAAATGCTGCCGAATATTTGTGAACAGGTTGCGACTCAGCTGGATTTGTGCTTTAACCTTGAGAAATCGGTTTTACCTGGTGGTTGTTCATAAAGGTCCTTGGATGGAAGAACTTTACACCACTAACGATCTTCCTTGCTGGCAAGCCTGTTAAGTACGTTCAGAGTGCTAGGTATCTGGTGTACATCATCAGTGAGGATCTGCATGATGACGATAACATTCGCCGGTGTAGCCTGTGGATCGACTATAAGAAAGCTAGCATGAGCAAGCTTCATGTTTGCTTTAATAACGCTGTTTGACGGGTCAATGGTCGACCAACATGGTCTAGCGCCAGTCAACTGCTTGTGGAAAACATCCTTTGTCGGTCACTGCTATCTGGGGGAAGGGAGTTGGGACTTCCAATCAGAGGTCCTTGCGTCTACCAACTCTCTCGTGCACTCGGTTACTCACTATGCCAGCCAAAGAGGGGGTGCCATGAATGTGTAGCGTTCAATGTTGTATTGAGACATTTTCTAGTTGACAGCTTGCACCGCTTTTCTTTTTACTTGGGTGCTTCTATCTTTTGTAGTTTTATTTGTGTCGCGTAGGCCAATAAACCTACATTGGTAGTTGCAAGTGTAGACCATTTGGTGGTGTGATTAGGAAATAAATAACATAAATAAATAAATAAAATAAATGAAATGAAACTGCAGCGAGACGTGAGAGACTACGGGTCTTTGTTGATAAGAATAACGCCTGGTTCCCGGATTTATTCCTCTTAACTAGGGCGAAACGAATACGGTTACAGCAAGCAAAACCGAAACAAACTTCTGCTTGTTTGGGGCTCCATTCTACGGAATGGTAGACACCCGGGCCGGGGCCTATTTTTACCAATTGATCATTTAATATCAATTAGTTGTGGGTGAGCTAATTGATATTAAATATTCCTCTTACCAAAGTGACAGGTATTCTTTGGTTTTTCAAAATAGCTTTGTTTTTATAGGCCACAAATATTAAAATCTTAATACGAGCCCAGTTGTTGGGTTCTTTACTCAAGCTTCATACTCCAACCAGATTTCTTGGGACAGATATTTCTTTATTTCTCTAAGTAACTAGAAAGATTTAATTATTAACTTAAGGCATTAGCATTCAAATGCTCTCAAAAAACGAGTAAAATTGCCGTATTTGAAGGACAAAAATTGGCCCATTTTTTTTTGCGAAATTCTCGAAAATATCGTGTTTGTGTTTGTTTGTGTTTGCTAGCCTTGCTTGTTGCATTCAGAACAAGAAATAAGTAGTCCAGCGTCAGTTTAAAACACGCTTTAATCAGCACGTCAGTTTCTTCCCAAGATTTTCATTAAAGAAATGCTAAAACGATAATGTGGGAATGAACTTTTTGTATAAATTTTGTACCTCTCCTGATTTTTTAATTATTTTTTTGTAGCACTGTAACACGTACAGAAGCGAACACCGTTCTTGAAACTAGAGAGAGTAATCGAGCGAATGCTTCAGTTCACAGGCCCAGCAGCGACGACAACGGTGCTGAATACAGGTACTGTACAATAATGATTTTAGTTTACTGAATAGGCCCCCACCCCCAACTCCCTACTTGCGTTACAATGTTTGGAGAAACGTATCCTATCAGTTTCACAATCAAAACAGAATTCCCTAGATGCGGGTGGGGTTCTTTTATCGAATGGCTTGTTACTTGTTCAGGGCAAATTCACTCGCTCCCTGAAGTACGGCGTGTATATTCACCGTGTCGAGTCCATGTTTCACCTTTTTTTTTTGGCCTAAGGCACATTAGTTAAAACTTCCCATACCCAGTCAGTGTACAACCCCTTCCCGAGACCAGTTAAAAACCCACACTGAGACAGGGACAAGACTGACCAAGTTCGCTACCAGTACGATATTGTGACACTTGTTTGCTTCGAAGCAGTGCAGAGGGATCACCACTACCCAATAAGCCTGCAGACATAAACGGTGTGTGATCTGCGCAAAGCAGGTGCAGTGTGTATCATTTGAGACCGGCAGTCTAGTTTTACGTGTCTGTTAACGGTCAACACGTTTACTCAACAATGTGGGGGTCGTCGACTCTCTCAAGAAAAAAAAAAGAGGTTGAAACACTGACTCGACATGCTGAACGTATGCCTGGGTTAATAGAAACTTTAGATATAGTTCCACCTCTGCTTTAGAGCTTTACACGGCACAACTCAGCATGGGAAGGGCCTTGTCTGGATTTATTGTTCTATTCAACAGTTCAATGCTCACACACACAGTCAAACCTAATATTACAGTAGGTGTGGGAAAAATCCCCACCCCGAAAAAAGGGGTGGGGAAAATATTGACTGAACCAGCGGCGGAATCACTACCGGGATGGGGGGGGGGGGGAAGCTGTGGGCAATCCCCGCCCCAAACCAACCACAAAAAAAAGGGTCTGGGGAATTATTTTATGTTTTGTGACCCGATTGTCGTGAAACGTTCAGTTCCAGTCCCTAAGCCGACGACTGAGGTAACCTCTTGATGGAGAGGGGGCACGGAATATAAGGTCGCAAAAACATTAACATGGTCGGTATTCGTTCAACCAGATCAGCATACAGTTTCTTAATAATATAAATCTTCAATTCAACTTCATTTAACTTATAGTTAGAACTAGCGCGGTATCTGATCGCTTCGGACTCTAACTTTCTTTCTTGATTGATGAAAATATTCAACTTGGGAGCTGAGAGATTCATTTCTCAGCGTGGTCCCTCGGACACTACTCAATCAGATGGCGCTTCGCCTTAGGGAGGGGGGGGGGGGTCGTGCGGAAAACCTCTACTAATCACAACTGCCGGCAACACA
>JAHWFP010095640.1:22549-43356 GCA_023313725.1 Lithobius niger | reverse complement strand
ACGTTCTTCCTACTACAAGGCCTCGGTCTGCAGCAAGGGACGATGCACTTGCCTTTATTAGGTCCAGCAACATCACGTCCCTCCATTCATCTCCCTCCATCCTTGCCATCCTCTTAACACCAACCACTGCAACTAACTGAAACAAGATACCTCCCTTTTGTCAAATCTCATCCACATTTTCTCGTGCCGCAAGCTACGGGGACGTCAAGGGATGGTTCCTCATCGCCGCACTCATCATCCCACGTCCCCTTCGGCTCCGCCAGTTGCGGACGACATTACCATTCCTGAACTGACAACAGAACCAGATTCTTTGGAACAATCGCTTCCGCCTCCGAATCCCTTCCTTTCCTAACCGTCCCTTCCTGCACCCTGGGATACTACAGCCGCATCTCCAGTCCTTTGCAGCCAGCCTCCGTCAGCGCGGAACCTACATTCCCTTCCGAGTAACTCTCTTGGACAAAGGGACGATATGCCTGTCTTCAACTCCAGCTCAAAGCACGACAAGTTGCTGCTACAGTGGCCTCTTCTGTTGAACTACAAATAACTCCTCTGGATTTGTCATCGCATTCCTCCCAACCTTTGGGACGTTCCGCAACTTAACAGTCCAAAGAGCCGCTTACTTCATCCCATGGACATGCTCTTTGGGCTCTTCCGTTCAACATTCCAAACAGTAAAACTCCGGTCTCTGCTTATGCTTCGCCCTGGCTTGCTTCCATTCTTTCCACACCACAATCTTCCATTGGGGACACTGGTCCGTCTGCCGTTCCGGATGCTCAGCCTCCTCGTTCTGTTCCTCCGGCTCCGTTACTGCCTCCGTCCATTCCTCCTGCGGACGGTGACTGACTTTTGTTGCTAGCCAAGACCCGTGCATTTCAGCCTAACCTGGCCCTCTGATCCTAGGAGACTCTGATCCCTTGGTAATCCCTATCGAGGCAACACATCATGCTCCAGCCTCGCACACCATGCCGCAGAAACCACTGAAACGAAAAGCACCAACTAACGTTCTGCCTCCACGTTCCCCTAAACGACCGAACTCCCAGTAACTGACGCCATTCCAGCGATTGCCGGAGGTTCTGGACTACACTCTCACAAATTCTAGTTTGCCTAATATGGGTGTTAAAAATCAAAACGACTCGTTTTCTCTTCGCACCTCCGTATTGCCACAATATGCCTTCCGTCGCTGGAAATCACGCGGAGGATCCCTTTCTGCGTTCCGCATCCAGCAGAGTTTCTTCATCGAAACACCCTCCGCTGCCTGTTCCACCCCCACGTTTCGGCACGGAGTCCCAAGATGCTGTGCCTCCGCTCCAACTCGTTCCTTTCCCTGCAGCATCCGTCTTACGAGAAGCATTCATACAGAGGCCGCATTTCTCTGTCAAGGAAATGAAGGACTTACACTTCAATATCGATTTCGTTCTCAAGATTTGCGGAACATTTCTCTACCCGATATACCTCTCTACTCTCCGCTTTAACAGATTTACCAACCCTGCGACAGACGGCCGACAATGCGGACAAGTTACAGGCAGAAAATGCGTTACTAAGTGCATCTAACGAGGCCTTAACCGATGAATTAAAAGACCGTGAACAGTAAATACAATTCTATGAGGTTGAGTTACGTCCTCCTCCGCACGCACCAGAACTAGCTCTCCCCAATTCTGTCCTCACCTCCTTGGCAGGCGTACTATCATGCCCGCTCCCGTACACGACGCCCACACACTGTGCCATCCAAAATTGGGATCACTTCACCTTACCGTCCACCCTCCGCCACGTCATATCACTCGCCTTCCATCCAGGAACTACATCATGCAGCCCCGTCACCTCTGCCTTCCCCGCTGGGTAACCCTTCCGCCACCACTGAGCAGTTCTTCACTCTGCCGACTCTCGTTCCCACTACGACGTCGGTCGGCACCTCGCCTCCTCCATCTGCTCTTGACGACGTTCCTATACCACAAAAAGACTCTTCCGCCACTAGTCTGTCTAGAGCACCTCCTTTCCATCAGCGTGACATCATACCATCCGATGCTCCAATAGCCACATCTCACTCTATAAGCCCGACATGCGTGTCAGTATCTAAGTCTGACACTATGCCTACTCCTGCGACGCACATGGAACCCAACAGTGACCCCTGCGGTCCGCCTCCTGTCTCCAATCTGGCAACAAATGCTGCAATCTCCACTTATGTCCCACATCTTGAATTATTCGGTGTGGCAATTTGAACGGCATCAATTCTAAAAAAAAAAAAAAAAAAAAAAAACACTGACGGGAACCTACCTTGCTTCCTGTACCATACTACAGCTACAAGCGTAGCCTTGGGGTTCAGAATGATCCCATGGTCATCCTCACCGTCTGTTTCAAAAATACCTCCGACATTCTTATAGGACAGCGAGGGGTCTCCTTCTACCGTCCCCTTATTAACAGACGATAGTGGATACTTTCTCCTCGATCGTGTCTTCACCTCCTCTGCGGTTCCAAAACGTCTCACCACCCATTCCGCAGGAAATGAAGACAGTACGACAACTACACCTAACCACCACACCGGAACCCTCCTCCTACATGCGTTCCTATCCCAGTTACCAACAGGTACCATCCTAAGTTGATGTTCCTCAACCACATACCTCCGGTTCAACGTTCCGCTCATTTGAGATGCCTGAGACCTGCAAGTTCATCTTTCTTCCCACAAGGCGAGCCGTTTTCAGCAATTATGCTTGATTCCTTGCTTTGTACCCATTTCATGTTAAGACCCCTGCATGCGGTATCCAAAAAAAAAGGGGGGGGGGGGGACCGAGAGCAACCGGTCGCCCCAATCTCACCATAGATTTTGACTAAGCAACTCACCCCCTGTGTCTTGCTTTTTCCCCGACTCTGTCGGCACGGTGAAAGTGGTTGGGAAAGCAGACTTGTCTTCATCAGGAAAAGTATCTTTTCCTGGGGATGCCAGCTCGTACTGCGGGAAACTTGGACCTAGCCCTCCACCATGTGACGAAGTCTGCTATTAAAACAGGTAATGTATATTTCTTCGGCTATAAAAAGACTAAAATCGCAGGGCCGGAACCTGCTTAATTTTAATTTTTATTGCCTAACCGAAAATATACATTACCTAAATTTCCGCCCATGCCTTCCCTCCATGAGCTAGGTTCTGGAAGGTGAAGAAATAATGACAACGGAACGCTCCAGAGCTTATATAAGCAGACCCAAGCCCGCGCATGCGCTATACCATACGAGCCTGGTAGGGAAGACAACTTTCAAGATTCTAGGGGACTATTAGCTCAAAAGGGGGAAACTGCTATTAAAACAGGTAATGGATATTTTCGGTTAGGCAATAAAAACTAAAATTAAGCAGGTTCGGGCCCTGCAATTTTAGTCTGTATTTTGTATTGTACAGAATATAAGATAGTATTTTTTGTTCGAATTTGTGTCTTTGGAATTGCAGCATTGTCTTATACTATAACTTGGTCAAATTTTGACAGATTTTTTCGTTTTAATACACCATTCGAATCGTATTTAGCTTTTTTCGAGAGCTATCCATTGGTACTAATCTAAGCCACCGGTGATAATACAATGTATTTAAAAAATAGACTCAGTGCGGTTCGAAATAATTATTAAAAATATTGGGGAAGACAATACTTTGCCAACACTTTGAATTTACAAAAATTTTAAATTCAATCACTGGAAATGTCCAAGTTGAAAAAGTAAGTACTCAAATTTACACACACACCGTACTTACTTAGCGAATTTTCGATAAGCATTAGATGATGAAAGATGTATTTTCAAGCCCTCTTATTTTCGTTCGCACAGTCCACGCACAATTTCAAATACAAAAAAAGATATCTTTACCAATAACTCTGCGAATATTCGACAGTCAGCTGTGAATTTTCTACAGTCAGTTATAAGGAGATGTAGGGGCTCAGACGACTGTCTTCATCACGTAAAAACAGAAAATTCACGTCACTATGTAGTTATGGTGTATGTTCGATCATCGTGTCATGTCAGAGACGATCAAACGTGACACCGTAATGACATAGTGACATGAATTTTCTTTTTTTGCCTGATGAAGGCAGTCGTCTGACCCCCACATTTCCATATAACTGACTGTCGAAAATTTGCAGAAGATACTGGTGAAGATATCTTTTTTGGTTTTGAAATTGTGCGTGCACTATGCGAACGAAGATGATTCCTGATTTTCAATGTAAATGACATGACATTTTCCTCTTATCTTCATCAGGCTTCTCCTGGTTGTGGAGAAGCTTTCGTGTGTTTACATCGCTGCTTGCGTTCGTGCTGTTCATGAAAAACAGCACAAATGCACACAGCACTGCAAATACAAGAAAGCACAAGAAGAAGAAGCCTGATGAAGTTAGGAGGCCTTGAAATAACATCTTTAATCACTTAATGCCTATAGAAAATTCGCTAATTTTGGTCGTGTGTATTTAGAAACATCATTAACCTTCGTACTGTGAAACACCATTACGTCAACAAAAAAGTAAAAATTCCGAGCTATGTAGTATGTACTTGAAGCGCGAAGAAGATAACATCAAGTTATCAGAAATTTGCTGGACAAAGCTGTTGTCTTGATTGTGAAAGTGGGCGGTAATTGTTTCTACAAATTTTGTTTGTATTTACTTTTTTGAATATGTGAGTAGTGCTGATGTACCACATGCCTACTACCACTTTATTGTAACATTACTGTGTAACTTTATTGTGAAACTCATCCGTGTAGCAATCACGGCCATTCATTTCTTTTTCTTTGAAATTTATAAACCGAAAAAATGCAATTCGTCAGCCAAAAAAATGCAATTCGTCAGCCAAAAAAATGCAATTTGTCTTACTTTCTGGATAATACAGTGTGTCAGTACGTTGCATCAAGTCTACTTAAATTTTCGAAAAAGAAAACACCATTCCTCTTCTTCAGAAGTCCACTTCACAGTAGAGAACGTTCGCAACGAACGTTCTCTGCTGAGAAGTGGACTTCTGAAGAAGAGGAACAGTGTTTTCTTCCTCGAAAATTTAAGTAGACTGTTGAATATTGATGCAAAATACTTGAAGGTGATAAAAGTATTTCCAGTGTTTCATTATGTCTGTATATCATCACTATTTTCACCATCCATTTACTGGTTTTTTCATGTAGACCTGTAATTAATGAAATTGTTTTTTAACTGTATTCTTACTCAGATGCTAACAAATCAAATCATACCGTTGTACCCGTTTCTGGAGAAAAGTGCCATGCAACAGTACTGCATCAACCAGAGGTAAGCTTTATATGAGCAGGATTCGTACAGGACCTCGAAAACAGGAAAGTCATGGAATTCCAAGTAATTGGAAAACCTTGAATTTCACAAAGTTTAGGTATTCAAATTTATGGACAGTTATGGAATTTCAATGTGCTAGTAACAGTTCCACAGACAACCACCACTACCTACCGAGATAGCTCTTTGGCACAAAAGGTAGGGTTTTGTTGAGGGAAATTACATTTATCCTCGTTATAATGCTTTCTCCACACCTTTAAGACACAGCCGTTATGCTAAAAATAAATACCGTAAATCGTGTATTAAAAGCCCACCCCCTAAAATGCTGTAAAGTCAAAATCATGAAATAGTGGAGTTAAAGCCCACCCCTCAAATTGTCGTTTTTCAACGAAAAATGACCTAACAATTATATGATGTGAATAAAGATAGTACTGCTTGCTATGTTTACTGGCCCCTTCTCCCTCCCTGTAGTAATAGTGGATTCTTCCTTTAGCTCCTAGCACCTGCACAAAACATATCTTACCTAAGCCTCCTCCCTTCTTCACAGCAATTAAAAGGATGTAAAAAATGGTCTTTCAGGGATCGTTCAAAAGCCATTTTGTGTAATAGATGTACAGAAAGGTTAGAAAAATGATAATGCTTGATTTAAAGCCCACCCCCCTATATTTCCCAAATTAACTGCATAAGCCCATGGGCGTTTAATCCGCGATTTACGGTAATAATTTTGTCTTGTTTTAACTAGCATTGTTGTCGCTGTCACGGTTTATAATTTACCCTAGTGGTAGCGTTTGAACCTTTTTAGGTTTCTCTTTTGAACATTCTAATGAGCAAGCCATTGAGTATTTGCATTTTATCTCTCTTTAACAATTGTAGAGTACTTTTCAAAAGTTGTTCGGCTCGGTTACGCCTACCGGGCCTGGTATCATGCCATATTGATGCAAGCCCCATAGCTTTACTGCAAATTGAATTTATATCGAACCGAAATTTTGGGATGTTGTATTTACACATAAATGCGGAAACGGTGTGCCACTTTTAAGAAGCACTTTGGTTCTGAGTTCTGGTTCTGAAACGGCGCGCCACTTTTAAGATGCACTTTGGTTCTGAGTTGTACTTTGTCTCACCAGTTTTGTTTGGTGTGGTTCAGTAGTTCTTGTTTATTTATCTTATGTTCTTTTGTATTTATTTTCTAAACTATTTTGATGTTAGTCGACGATTTTTCAGCTACCTAATAATGATGCTGACGACAGCGATGCAACGACAGATGGTGAAGGAACTAGAGACAAGGATGCCGTGCCTGGAACACCTCCAAGCAAAAGGGTAAATGCATTTTACATAATTCGACTATACCCATGATTAAGTATGCTACTTCTCGAAAGTTAATGATTTTTAATCCACTCTACATAGTCTAGCAGCTATAACGGGTGGGGCAGCAGATTTCATATCTACAGAATAGGCAGACGAAACTCGAATAGTTTGAATTCAAGTGAGTTCGGACTTAGGCCCAAGCTCAATTCAACCCATTGTGGAATACTCTAATATTTCGAGTGTTTTCAATAAAGCGTTTCGAATGAAATGTTGCAGAAGTAAATACATAAAAATGCAAAATCGTATTTAATGATGAACTTTTATTTGGAAAATAGCGTGCGAAAAAAGAAAAAGTAGCTTTCAGTCTTCGATCCTCACCTGTAGACTAAGTGTTTTAAACTAGTTTTGCATTTAGATTTTTTTGGGTTGGTCGATTGCAGACATTGAAATGTAGTTTAGGAAATCAACTCGTGTAAAGCATGTTATTGTAAATATCAAGCCATCAGGATATTGAAAGGTGAACAGCTGTGTGTAACTTAGTGTACCTGAAACAGCTTAAATGAAAAACGTGGCAAAACTCAAACTGGACACAAGGTTCGAATAATTGGCCAGATACGCGACTAAAAACTGTTAGGCTTGCACAACCTTAACAAACACAAAGTATTTTTTTCTCTCGCTAGCATCACAGTATCAATCTTGTCTGTTTAGTGGCCTTTTTCCAATATAAAAATAACTTGAACAGACTTTCTTGCTAAATTCTGATTGTTGTAGTCTCCTAGGTGATAGAAGTTTATACGGTAAGCCGTGTTAAAAATCAAAATGTTCTTATTTTGTAGCTTTGCATCTCCTACATGTAGATCATACTGTCTTTTTTGTAGTTAGGTTATATTCACTGACAACTGGGTAATGGAGACAAATTTAATACCCAGACCATCAAATATTCAGAAACAAAATTAGATTATGCCTTAATTTAGTACCGTACTTGAAAATGTTACGTGTTAGAAGGTGAGCATGTTTAATTTCCCTGCGACAAAATAACGTCACACTTGTGTCATTATGTGATGGAAGGTAAGCGTATTTCTAGTTGTTATAAAGAGGTGATAAAGCACTGGCCGTGTTACAGAAGACATGGAAAATGTGTGTAATTTCTTTATAGTAAATTTTGTTGTAGCGAATGAGTTTTCACTGTCTTTAGACTTTTGAAAGTAAACCTCAGGGAACTTTGATTACGTATATACAGCTTCAGTAGGGTCGGTCCACTCAGAACTAATCAACAGCACGAGAAACCAGGAGAAATTTTCGCTAGACACATCTGCAAGGCGGCGGCTATTTTTTTTTATAAAACTCGAATGTGTTTGATGTCGCTGCCGTGGTTCGCACCATTTTTACTGATTCGTGCATCGCATTGGCGTTGATTTTCTGGACAAATTTGATGGAGACTCAAAGCTGGACCAACAAACAAACGAACAAATAAATACCAGTACTCAGCAAATGTAAGCTGAACCACTGCAAATATTTCAGTTAATTTAGAGTGCGTTAAGCTACCTAAATCCAATAGACTGAAAATGAACTACGTTTGTTGTAGCCGGTCAACAGGCAGACAGCACCGTCACAAGCGGCATCGTAAAGGTATGCCATCGTGTTGGTTTCAAAGCAATGTGATCACGAACTGTTACTGTGGTATCTTGGGCAATCTTGGTCGTGTACTTTACGACCCGTAATAGCGCTGCTATTAGCTCCGACGCGTTGCATTGAGTGGACCGACCGAATAGTCGAATATCAATGATAAACCTGTTACATTTTTTCACAAAGAAGCTGTTAATGTTTATAATGACTTCATGTCTTTCTAGTTCAAGTCTATGTTTTTGGGTCTATCGCAAGTATCTCACACAAGTAAAGCAACAGAGATTTTGGCATCTGATACTGATGACGACTGAGAAATTAGATAAACAATTTCTGTGTAGTTCCAGTGTTTTGGGGCAGATGTTCAAAATACAAACTTTTACCGTACGGAGGATGTACAGTACTCGAAAGATGATTGTTGTTGGGTGCCTTAGACATGTTAAAGAAGATGTATATACGGGCAGTTTTTTGGATAATAAACACATTTTTTTACTATTGGTAAAAACAATGATATTGGCATTAGTAACAGCAGTAGCAGTTCCCATAAGATTTGACTAGGTCTCCAGTGTTAAAGCGAAAGAAGGTGGTACTGGGCCTTCTATGCTGGAGAGAATCGTTTCAGTCCTCTACCAAATTTAGTAAATTGAACCAGTCCTTCAAAGGGAAGAGGTTCATAAGTGTATCGCTAGGTGCGGCCATTCATGAAGGAACTTTACTGAAAACGATTTTTTGGTCCAAGAAGAATTAATTTATTAAACGTAAGAGGAAAGGATGTTTCATACAGGTCTGTATATTATGGAACAGAGGATTCACTCGTGAATCGCTTAAGTCTGCATTACACTTTCGAATCAACACTAGCCGTAGTTTGCAAGTCCCTTTCAGTACAAAATATACTAGGATAATTGTGTATTATTCACTGGTCAAATACTTAATATTGATATTCCATTGCCCTGTAAATCCGGAGTAATCCGTTAATAGGTAGGAACTGACTTTCGGCAGAGTTGCAAAAGCAGGCTTCTTCCGCAGAAACGACATAGCGGCTTAACCATGTCTGTCAGGTAATGTCAAAGACTGTGGGATAACCCTGCTCCCGCGACACACAGTGGGGGTGGTTGAATGTGCTTGCGGACGAGCTGTCAAGGGGAGTCACGATGCTGACGATGGAGTATTGACGATATACTTTTCGGCAAGTGGGTGACCCCGAACATAGATCTGTTCACGGTGAGAGCAAACGTACAGCTCCCCACCTTCATCTCTGCCTACTTGGACGAGAGGGCGGCAAATTTGATGCGTGCCCAGCCTAAGCCATGAAGCCAACAAATGCCGTCGCACGGAAATCCGTTGAGAGCCGGGCCCAACCGAAAACCACCAAGGTGGGGAGGGGGTTAGTAAAAACTTCGTGATAACTTTAAAAGACAGAAAGCAGGAAATTCATGGCCTAGCTGGGAAGCAGTGAGCATTTGCAAGTTATTACCTCCAAACAAAGATTGGAGTCAAAAACCCCAAACAAAATTTAAGCCAAACTTAAGCCAAAAATACAAAAAACATAAGCTGGGGGAAAAAACAATAACTTCCCCCTAAAATTGGCAAACCAAGCTTCACCAAGAAGACAGTTTTCACCTGGATGCAAAGATTGGTCCAGGTGAAAAAAGACTCGCTCTGTTGCCTGTATCATATAGTTGATGCCCAGGCGGCCAACATCCAAAGAGATAAGGCTCAAACAGAAAGGAGTGATCGGAAATAGGCAGACCAAAGATCAAAATCTTTAATGAGCCCATTTGGGAGCTGGACAAGTTCGGTAGGAAATTCTCGCAGAGTTCTCTGGATGAGACCAAGAAAATCCGGCAGGAATGGTCTGCACATCAAAACGGGCCCTGGCTGCAACACAAAATGGAGCTGGCAGTGGTGGACAAAAGGTTCGACAGACTCCTCACCATTGCACATTCACAGACAGGAGAGTCGACCTTCTTAAACCTAAAACGGTAAGCAGCAAAGTGTTCATGGCCAGTCAAAAGCTGAGTAAGCTTCTGGGTCAGAGGGATAAATTTGTTGGAAACACTCGGAAGAAAGAGGAACGTTTGCCTGCCAACGTCTGCGATGGTGCACCGGTCCTGCCGCTTCCTTCAGTTCCATTCTGTAACAGGCCCTGGGAATAGGATATTCGTAGATATCCCTCAACTTTATAGTGTTCTTGGCGGCTGTATCTGCCGCTTCATTTCCCTCAATACCATCATGTGCCTTCACTAGGGATGTGCGAGTAGACAAATTTTAATTCGAGTCGAGCCGAGCCGAGTTTGCAACAGATGAATCGAGTATCGAGCCGAGTTCGAGTATTTGATGGGAATAGTTTGTTTGCAAATTTCCCTTAAATTTGTTAAGATAATAGGAACAAAGATGGTGCTTAGTTGACTGTGTTGGTCATGGTTTTCCACTTTTAAGGATATAACTTGAAAATGGTTTCAGTTATTGACTTTTAATCTGCACCGCTGGAAAGCTCTCGTCGAGACGATCGATTTGGTATATCGGCATGTCAAAAACGGCCAAAAATTGACGAAGTTAACGCATTTTCTCCAGATTCGAGTTTTTCGAGTATGGACGCGAGCAGCGAGCCGAGTTCGAGTACAAGTTTCATACTCGGCTCGGCTCGAATTTTTCGAGTATCGCAAATCCCTAGCCTTCACCCAAGCAAGCTGAACATCACAAAGATCCAGGAGTTGAAGACAGAGGGTCCTAGCAGCTCTTGCAAGTAAATTATCGCAAACAGGCTATACGACTGCTTGCAAAGCAGAACTGGAATCGCAACAGACCTTGGTGACAGCATGATGTGCAAGATTGTCCAAAGCATAGAGAAAGCCAGATAGAGGGCATGCAGTTTCGCTTGGAAAACAGAATTCATGTATCTCAGGCGGACACCCGCTGGCGGACGAGAGGGTGGTGGCAAGGAGAGCCTGAGTATCTCGTGGGAGAATCTCCATGCATACCTGTTTCTGCTGTAGTCCCCCCCCCCCCCCCACCCATTTTGCATGCTGCAGGCGGTACTCAACAAAATCTGGGTGTTGCCACGGGCAGGTTCGTCCTGGTGCCGCTGTGGCCTGAACTTGTCTCAAAGAGTGGGGAAGGTACTACACCCGAACATACAGATGCTTCATCTTCACAGCTGGAGACTTTGAAAATGAAGTTGCGTAAGTGGGGGATTATCCGATGACGTGGCGGTGAGAAAACTGGAGTGTCTGCCATAGGTCAATGGAGGGGTTGGCACGACAGGTGCCAAGATGTTCAAGTGAACCCTTATCGGCCATCAGTGCAGCAACTGTGGGACTTTGGAACGCCTGTTTCGTCGTGGTCTCTTCCCAATCACCATTAAGGAGAATAGGAAGGCTATTAATTCGATATTGCCACTGGCGGGAGACAATACAGTGATAACCAGCCCCGTAATCGTGAAACTGGTGCAATCCTTCAGTGTTTTACGTCCTCGGGTGCAATGCTTATGCCCACAGTGGGATCTCCCAAACGTCCTCCACTACCTTTCAGATCCACGTTCGAACCGCATCATACGGCAGTATTTCTACTAGCACTGGTAACAGCGGCACGGCAAGCGCGGGGCAAACAATATTTTAGGTATATAAGTGACTGGTCTAAGGTGTTGTCCACACATATCCGCCGGACTTTAGAACAAAGAATCTTAAGTCAGACGAGTCCCATTCTCCACTTTTGGGGTAGGAGTGCTTTGAAAGGCTCCAGTGCGAGCGCTTCGGTTCTACATGGCCATGTCTAAGGAAGTGGTTGAAAATAATAAGGGGAACGGACGAGTTTCGGGTTCAGGAATGCTGTGAAAAACCTTGTTCGTGAAGGTAGCAGATACAGGCGGGATGATCACGCCTGCCCCTGTAGCAGAATCGGAGCGACGCGCGACGCTACGTCGCAGTACGGCTGGCAGTGTTGCAGTACGTTTTATCCTGCACTTTTTTCTGTCTTATTCTTCTTTTTGCGATAATTTCGCCAAAAATTGACCTATTTTGACGTTTAAATGCACCATTTTAACCGTTTTTCGAGAGCTTTTGAATGGTGCTATTGTTAATACGATAAGTTTGGTCGTTCTCAAGTTGTTTAGCTAAAACAACCTACAAAGGTCTCGACAAAAAGTTGTCGCAAGAAACTTGTTCATGAACCCAAATAGGCCTAACTCAAAATGTTACACAATGCAAAATTCCATCTTTACACCCTTCCTGTTACCCGCAGACACCTCCCTCTTCCCGCAGACCGTTTTTAGTTTGCAAAAAGCTTGTCGCAGACCGGCTGAAAATATTCTGCTTCTGGGACGCCTGCTATGATTGGTTAAGTGAATTTGCCAAGTGATCGAGGAAGCACATAGAGAATCAGGCGGTTTGGCGTTACAAACCCACGAACTGCGTGCGATGGCGACGGTCATGCTACTGAAAGAGGTGCTTGCAGCGGGTAGATGGAGCAAAGGACAACTGTCATCATCGCCCACTACTTAAGCGGTTTGGACACATCAACGGCGGTGAGAAAGACAGACGTTCGTGGCAGCAGATCCTTGTCCTTTTGGTTGTGTGTTTTATCAGTGAGTACGACTTGAAGACAGCATTATTTTAGAGCCTAATGCTCATGTTTATGTACCGGAACACATCATAAACTGGCCTATGTCACACAATGCATTAGTGCTATGCCCCCCGGGAAACCCCAATCATCTTGGTATTACGTAGTCCACTGGCAAGCTGGCAAAACAAACCATCGTACGTGGTGTATTGAAATGTTGCAATCCATTCATGTAAATTTAAAATTTTCATCAGTGTTAAAATTAGAGACTTGATCACCATCAACTAGATGATCCCACTAAGTCGGACATTTACCCTAAGGTGGTCGAGCACAGGGCAGCACACTTGAACAGAACGAGAGTCTCCAAAGCATATGAGGTAAAAGGGACGAGTGAAGCGACTGGTTCGAGCGCAGGCTAGATACTATTTAAAAATATTACACATTGCCTGGATTTAGCACAAAGCAAATTTCTTAAATTTTTATTACCAACCAGTTACGCATTAATAGTATTTGTTTTATTTAAAAAGAGGGACAGTAACTATTGTTTGCCGCAAAGTCTTTAATTAACAGAGGTGTGCGATTTGTCTGCATTTTTTCGATCTAATGGTTTATCAAAAATGACGTAATGTTACTATGTAGCTGTCGGTAGCTATTCGGGGCACAAGACAGGAAACAATTATAGCACGATGTCCATACATGAAAATTTACATTTCCGTGTGAAGCAGAAATGGTGAGGCGTAAACAATGGTTGGACTTAGTACTTGATGTCAATCCAGAGCCGATCATTAAACGAAACTGGGTAATTACCAATACCAAATCCCACCAATAACATTTAAAAATGTGCTTTGTAATTTCTAAACATACCTAAGCGAAATACTTTACTGGGTAGCATGAAATGAAAATGGCGCCGATGCCCCCTCTCCCCACATTCTCCCACTGATGGTCAGATATCCCCCCTTGGGGCCCCCCCTCCCCCCCCCCCCCCAAAAATTCCCCCATTGTGTGGGCTAAATATCTCCCCCTTCCTTTGAACCCCAGCTGTTTTGTTTTCAGCATGCAGTGATTGTTACTCAACCATTTTTGAAAGTTTTCAAGTCAACTCTTAAGAGTGAGCATTTCGTTTGTGACTGATTGTTACAGGGCCCAACCGTTCTCATTGTCGGGCACTCCTCTTTGTCTTTGCTACCTGGCAAGAATGAAGCTGCTCTACATCTTGCTGATTGTTACAGGGCACATCCTTGAAACTATTCAACTTGGCTGTAATAGCCAGCATTATTTCGTTTGTTACTGATTGTTACAGACATTGTAGGTCGCTCCCCTTTTTCATTGTAGTGCATGATGATTTTGCTCAGTGCCACCAAAGCATGATGATTTTTGCCAAGTGCCACCCAAGCCTATTAGCACGGCTTGAGTTCGTTTGTGCACGAGAATTTAAAAAAACTGGACAGGTGGCGGTGTGGCCCCAGAATGCAATGCTGCAACATCAGGGTTCAAACAATTTTTTAATTCTCAATTTCCCTAACATTTCCAGGTGTATCCAGTGGCAACTTCCACATGTTTACAAGACGCTTAGTTACGGAAACGGGCAGTAGCTAATATTTTTATTAATGTTTGCACGAAAATAATCCAACACCCCAGAAAATAGTTGTTTAGACACTAGTTCAAATGCGGCTGAACGCATTTTCACCACTGATATTGAGCCCAAGATTTGTTTATTGAAGTTATATCTAAAATTCTTGGAACATATTTTACTAGCCTAGAATTTTGTTTATGATCTACTAATTCAATAGCACTAACAGATTAGACTCAAAAGCGTTTTTTTTCAAAGTTTCCTGTCTTTTCCCTGATTTTCAAAAAGATTCTTGTTTTCCCTGAGATTTTGGCTCTATTTTCATTTTCCCAGAGATTTGAACCCTGAACATGTGACAATGGGGCAACAATAGGCAAGGTGCACAAGATTGAATTGTTGCTCGGCATGGGGAAAGTAACATTGTTGTAATATCTCCTGTTAGTTTGCTTTGTCAGCCAGAGATAGGTTGTCGAGTACCAAAATGAAATGGTCTTGGTTTTTGCTTAAATCATTGTTTCAAACCACATGGTCCGAACTCCACAATTTTGAGGCCTTAGTCCAACATGACTGAATGACTTATTTACTTGTTCAATGCGGGATTCCGGAAGCCAGTTGAATTGTTTCCGCGATTGTTTGCCGTAATGCAGAATCAACTACTCATCGAGCTGACTATAGGAACATGCTAGTGTGTTGCCATCAAATAACAAACATGAGACAAAGCTTGGGCAGAACCTTAATAGAAATACGCATTTCTAACGTTCTGTTTTTTCGCAAACAAAATTGGCTGGACAGTGGACAACAGTACACATGATAGACCAGACCGTAACAATTACAATAAAATGGAAGCGGAAATATAACAAATTAACTGAACAAAAAACGGCTTTGCCATTTAGAAAAAAGCATTAGAGCTTGTATCCCCATACTCACATCTGTAAAGGTCCACAAATAAAAATGGATCAGAGTTCACTCGAACGTAACGAATAATAATTTGAACTCCAATTCCAGGGAACAAAGATTGTGACTTGCCAGCCTCCATGCACACGCATTCATGTACATCACTAATCAAACAAACAAAACGGTTGGTTACTTGACATAAATAAAATACACACACAAATGCACATGAAACAGAACGAAAATCTAAAACAATTACAAAACAGACACTGTAAACAGCAAAACGCCTACAAAAGATGAAAAAGACAAACACAGGCAAAAATCAGCCTTAATTAGGAGTATGCTTGTTTCACAAATTATAAATCCACACAAAATACACATATAGCCACTCTGAGGAAACACACTTAAAATATAAAACACAGACAATTAAAACAAAAAAGACTGGATAACACTAGTGCAGACAAACATTAAATATTTCAAACGCAAACTGCGTTCACTTTCTGACATAGCCACTAAGTAAAAACCGTCCTTGTTCCCTGGAATTGGAGTTCAAATTATAGTTCGTTGCGTTCGAATGAACTCTAATCCGTTTTTATTTGTGTACCTTTACAGCTGCGAGTATGGGGATACGAGCTCTAATGCTTTGTTCTAAACGGCGAAGCCGTTTTTTGTTCAGTTAATTATCATACGCAGAAATAGCCGTGTATATATACATATATATATATATATACACGATTGAAGTCATCTCTCCAGCAAAACTAAAACTATTAATTTCTCCGTTTCTGTTTAATATATTTCGACCAAACTTGGCCAGATAGTAACTTTTCCCCACTTTTATGCAATTCCACGCAAGAGTAAAAGTAGGGAGCCACACGTAAATTTGAAACTGTTCACTTGTTGTTCTTCTTGTGTGACATGGTTTCAGAAAAAATTACTGCACCAACCTAAAATCTGAAACATGATCTTAGCCAGAAAGTTCCCTGGGCTTCATTCTCGGAGAGACCACTTTTTCGATTGGTCGATCCATTCCGGAGTTACGGGTCCCTGAATGATCATTTTGATTGTATTACATTGTTTTAACTATTGTAAGTAAGGAATAATGCCACTCAGCAAGCTCCAGATCCATTCTTCGCGCAAGTGTTATGTCTTTGCTAAAAAGTTGATTGTTGAAGGGCAAAATGAAAGAATCCGCGTTTTAGCTTAACGCATATAGATTTAATCCAAACTAAGCTACGTTGTTAATTTCGAGGCATATTGGCAGCTTTTATTAATAGAATGGCGTATGCAGGCTTTCAGAGCCGAATTGAATTGTTCCAAAGTGGCCAGTAACAATGCATGCATAAACCTTTGTAGCACGACGCCATAGACTACAAAAGGTACACGGATTACTAACAAAAACGTCAAGTGTGCCGTAAAAAAGGGGGTTATATGATTGAAGTTTCACTTTACTTGTTAAAATGTACACGGATAAAATTTGGATGATTTTTTAATTGGAATAATCAAATGTACAATTGAGAAAATTGCATCTGTTTAAGTGCTGTTGTGCTTTACGAATCATCTAGACACGCCAGTGTGTCGCCGCCAAGTAATAGATCATCCGATTGTTAAAAAATGATTGATCTTGAAAAAAAGGCGGCCGCACTAGCAGACTGTGTCTTTTAACTGAAACCAACTTATACATGATTTCAGCATACTGGTGTAAATTCCCCATGCGGTAGAAATCGTTTGAATCAGGTGTCTTGGGTCCAGTAACAAAGAAAACCTTAATACAAAAATATGGGAACGTGTTCTTTATGGAGAAAAAGTGCTCTCAATAACGTTGAGTGTTACTAGTAACTAGCTAATCACCAAGCTCCCATGTTAATTCTCATAGGGTATAAAGACACCTCTATAGCGCATTAAGGAATTGCCAGATCTAAATTTCGGCAGACAGGTAAAGCGTCATATGGGGAAGTGCCTTTTTCTAAAATCGGGGTTACAGCTAGAAGCACGTGGCCCCGAAGTGTCTCGTAACTGCAAAATCATTGTTCTAACCATTGTTTGTATTGTCAAACGCCAAGCTAATCCCACCGAGTAACAGTTCAAAGGTTAAATGAAATATATGAAAGTTGCTTACTGAGCAATTTTCAATTATTTCATTTAACATTTGAAGTCTTAGGTCGGTGGGATTAGCTTGGCGAAAAGAGCTTGGCGTTTGATATCACGACTTCACACGGCCGAAAAGCTTGGCGGGAATCCTTAATAATTTTGTTTCGGGGCAGATATCAGATATTTTTGGTCCAAATTAATGAAATTCATTTTTTTTCTTAGCAATTATGAGATGGTAACACCAATCTAGTTTCCTGGTCCATTTTTTTTTTGTTGGCTTTCGTTAAAGTTTGAGGACAGCAGTAAACGTGTTTCAAATAATTAGGATTTATTATTAGTACTGAAGTATCTCCTTGCAAACGCACGGCTTGTTGCATAATGACAATGTAAAACAATCAATTTGGTCATTTGGAGCTCCCTAACTCCTGAACCACTTGACCAATTGGGAAGGTCCTTATGAAAAGGGCACATCTACAGAGCAATACCTGTAAAATGAGCTAAGAACCAGCTTTATTCACCTCATGGAAGAATTTATTTTGATACAAAAACAGGCGTTAGTAAGTAGTACGTAGTAAGTAATTAGGCAAATATCAACGTTATTCACGTCGTTTTTACAACAAGAAAACGGTAAGCTGTGTCCTTAACCCTTTCACTAGTGAGTTAAAAAAAAAAGGTTGGCGCCGAGGAAGGGAGTTTTTTTTTTTCCCGTCGCCCGGAGTGAGGCATGAACGAAAAATTTATTCTTGCGAAAAATATTCGACACAATGATTTGAAACTTACTACGTGCACGCAACAGATATTCATTAAGGCGCACAGAAAAAATCAGATAAATGGCTTTAATAGTTTTGGAGAACCATTCTTTTAAATTACGGGCGGTAATGAACTAAAATTGAAAATCTCCCGTGTTGCGAAAACGCACCGTAAGTTGGCATTAGTTAGGCTAAAAATCGTTGTTCCCACCTGATACGCCATAGTATGAAGGTTTATCGGCTCCTTTTCCATTTTAGTTTTGCATCGTAGCTGCTGTTTTAATTTTTTAATGTTGTGAAACATCATCTTTTCTCGTTATTTTCAACGACGAACGAAGCATACCCGCTCACGTAAAATCTGAAGCGCGCCATGGCATCCATGTTGAAATCACGCATTAACCAATGAGAGCGCACCAAATCAGTCACGTGGTGCCAACTGGCCAATGAGGGAACGCGATCTGCAAATGCTTCGGAAAGTTAGATTGTGACAACCAGGAACAGCCTACTACAATTCGTCTGATTGGCCAATGCGAATTGGCCATCGAGAAAATATGTTGATAGGCCTGGATTGAGGGGAATTCCCGCTTTTCAACGAGTCCAAGATGGCGGCGCCCAGTCAAATCATTCGATCGCTACCGCTGATTGAAAATGACCAATTTTCTGCCTTCTAACTTCGAAAAAAAAGAATCACAACGAAATATTTGGAGTTTTTAGTGAGACTACACTCTACTAAAATGCTTTTTATAAAATTATAGATACTAGTAACAACGTTTTGCTTACAGAAATCGATGCACAACATATCAGGTAGCGAATTTCAGCTTTTGTCATTTCCGATATTTTGGCCGCGGATTTTATTTTTCAACTCTCAGTTCCCCTTAAGCTACAACGTATATATACGTCGTTACTCTATTTAGACACATAACTGCTGACGTATATATACGTTCATACTCGTTAAAGGGTTAATAGTGACTTTTATGTTGTCAGGCGACCAAAGTCTCCAGTTTAAACAAGTTTCAGCCTTTTCTGTAGCATAGTTTTTTATCCTCACATGCCTGAAAACAGCCAAACTACCTTTGCTGTAAATACACCGTATTTAGTGGTCGCCATGCTCATATATATATATTTTATCAGGATGTTATAGTTTACCTTGGCGGGCGACACATTAGCGTGTGTCTTGATATATAGATTCTAATTTTACCATTGTTGATCTTTAACAGATTGTTGCACTGCTTTGAACCCTACAACACAAGGACTAAATCAACTATTGTTATGATTTTAGTGCCTTTTCATACTAAAACAATACTAGTATTTTAACAATGCATATGGTACTGTGAGAAGTGCAGCCATGGTAATTATGATCAGCTCCCGCTCTGTCCCACAGATACCATTTCGAAAATCAGTTAGTTACAACTATACCACAAATAAAAACACTGATATCAAAACATAAAACACTTTATTTTTTCTTTTCCACCATTACTAGCCAACATCTGTGCTTTTTTTTTAAATGTTTGTTTTATAAGCAACCCGAGGCAAATTGTTTTCCTCTCAAAAACGTATCCCCTTTGGTACAAAGCTGTACATACAATTGCTGTAACGTACACTATATACAAAGGCTTGAAAAAATATCAATGCAGATTAAACATCTTAAAAACAATTGTACATTGAGCGAGAAAATGGGTTTCTTGAAAACCCAAAACAAAACAATAATCTCGAAGGAAAAGTTTGAGGGAATTTAAATTTCATACCAAAATCACGTCACAAATAGTGTTACCACCTCTCCTTGAAAGCGGTCATGCCATCTAAATGATTTAAAACGAACGTGTTAATCGCTATTGCTGCACGGTATGTCCCGATCAAGACTTTTTCCAAATGCTTTCCCTAAATGCTGGTTTTTCAATGCATAATTCCAACCAATTTTTTTTAGCTTCTCACAATGGTAGTACCGTAAATCGCATATTAACGGCCTTGTAAAGCTACCCCCCCCTCAAATAAAATATGCGAGTAGTCCAATTATCTCTTAAATCATTGTTTTTCACCGGCAAACTACCATACTAAACGCTCCACACAATTAACTAGATCGACTTTTTATTCCCTTAAATAGTTGTTTTCTGCTTAAAAATAACTAAAATCTTAATAAGATTCACGGGAGCCTGCTTACTCCGTAACAGAAAAGTTGGCGGTTACGGCTACCATGAGAAGATGCTTTTGCCTTTATTCGCAAATTTAGTTTATTAGATTGTCCCTTTTCCAAAATCAAACACTAACTCCAACTGCCCGTAGGCATTTAATATACAATTTACGGTCTCCCGTTACATGAAGGGGAAAAAAAATGACTTGTATTCTTATGGCTTTCATTACAATCTAACACTACTGACTACAGACCTTACAGACACACAGATATTGGGATTTTGATGTTTGGGTACTGTCTGTTATCGAAACACTGGCATCCGTTTAGGCAATCATCAGTGCACCAAAATCAACTGTCCTACATATGTCTTCTCATGGTGTAGAATTTGTAGTTACATTTCGACATGGTTAACAAATATCACTGTGTCGACTATCTTTGAATTTATAATTTCCTAAACATTGGGCCCTGAACACAACTCCATTGGCTGATATTGTCAAGACAAGCATTTCACCATGGTGGTGCATTTTAGTAGCCCCGTTTGTGGGGAATTTATCCGATACAAAGCTAACACTAGTAATGAACGGACTTTCCAAAACAGGCTGCCATGCAGTTTGCCGTGACGCAGATATCACGTAACTGGGCCAGTCCACTCA
>JAHWFP010095640.1:2378-18884 GCA_023313725.1 Lithobius niger | reverse complement strand
CCTTGGAGGATGGATTGCGTTTTGTGAGGATCCTCTAGTTGTAGTTGAGCCGTGCTTCAAGATACAGTCTTGGCGTGGTGAGTGAGGATGATGCTGTTGGGAGAACAGAGTTTTGAATTGCGGGTTGCCAAAGGAATTTGTTCTCCCCCCCCCCCCCATTTTTTTTTTTAAAGGAGCCGAAAGAGGACGAAAAAATGAACCATTTGCTATTTTGAATGTTCGAACTCAATCGATCACAAATGTAACGCTCAAATTCCAAAACAAAAATACATTCAATACGGTATTTTGCGAATTTTCGATAGGCCTAATAGTCCGTGTAACGAGTATACACGATTAATAACGAGTTCGCAGCACACCTCTCGTGCAAATGGAATCTTGCGAGCGTTGAGCAGACGACACGCAATAAGGGCAGTGGGCCACAGTTTCCAACAATTTTCAAAAACACTAGCACTCGTGGCAATGTAAAACCAGAAGCCAGTACAAAAAAGGAAGCCTGAAGAAGATAGAGACCGAAATTAACACCACTATTAGGTCTATCAAAAATTCGCAATATATCGTATTGAATGTATTTTTGTTTTTGAATTTGAGCGTTACATTTGTGATCGATTGAGTCGAAAGAGAGATCTTGAAAGATCTCCATCTCGGTGACTGAAGGAACTAGTGAATGTCGAGGAAGTCGGGTAGGCGAGATACGGAGCGTAGCACGGCCTAGCGACTGAAGCCACAGTACCCGGTCTGACTCGAAGGGGGGGGGGGGGGGGGGGGCGTGGGTCTGTTAAGGTTGAGTGGAAACAGAAAAGAAGTAGCCCTAAGCCCTCGAGCGGCAATCAAAGCCGGGAAGCTTCTGGGTTTTCGTGAATGATACCGTCTTCATTTCAGCCCGGCAAGGAAGAAATCCGTCGGCGTTGTCGAATTGCCAGATTTGAGGGTGGCGAGGAGTCGCAGGGAGAAGCGTCGTCAAGACAGGACGGTGCCCAGGAGGACGCGGGAAGGCAGAGAGAGAAACGAAGGAAGCCCAACCCACGAAGGACGGAAGAGCAAATGAACGAGCTCGGACAACTGCCGAAAAAGGGCAAAGCCAGGCGGTATAGGGCCATCGCAACGGAGCAAGGCGTTCGGAGCGAAGGATCTTCTGGAAAAAAAAATCGAACGATCCTTCATACGAAGGGCCAAACGAAAGAGACAGCAACGATGGTGTCCAGACATAGACAAACAGACGAGCTGGAGAAAATTCCCATGAACAAACAACGAGAGGCCGACGGCATGGTGACATGACGGGCGAGGAATCACATGCAAGCGAAGGAAGGGCCAAGGATGTGACGGAAAGCGAGGCAAAGACCGACAACGGAAGACAGACTACAGGTCAATGGGAGAAGAGAGGACGTGATCTTTCGGTGCGAAGGTCTCGAATTGAAGGATAGCGGGGAAATAGCGGCCAACTGGAGGAACCGAGGCAGGAGGAAAAGAGATGGCTGGCTATCGCCATAACACCATTTAAGAAGAGTTTGTGCTTCATGCGCAAATGGGTTGCGAGGCTATGCGGTTCAAGAGAGTTTTAATCCTCCAAAGTGAAACAGCATAGCAGGAATTGAATGCAAAAAATTTACAGGTACTGGATATTTTCGAAACGGCAACTAGAAAAAGTGATATTTAGGTAAACATTTTGTCTTGTGTTTTAGTTTGAAGCAAGCATGGTGCCCTGTCTTTGATGGGAAGTAAACTCTTTAAACAGCCCCCGATTTTGGTACAAGTTTTGTTCCATCTTTAGGCCATTAAAAAAAGAAAAGTTGGTTCTCAGGCCCCGCCCGCACCAATTGTTTTGACGGGAAATAAAAAGAAACGACGCAGGAAATATAGTAGTTACAGAACAAAAGTGGCTCTTAGTGAGATGGAAATATAAAATTACCATTCTTGTCGTTAAATAACTGTATGGACACTGTTTAGCAGAATTACGAGGCCGTGTTCTTTATTTATCCAAAATACAAAATGTACAAAAAATAGGGTCGATAAATAGAAAAATAAATTCCACCCGCCTGCACGGATTTCTTGAGAAAAAGGCCCGAGACCCAACTTTCTTTTTAGTGGCCTTACATTATTTCTTTTCTGGATGACTGGTATTAAGTGGGGAAAGCAGGCAGGTTTTCCCCCTTTCAAGGCGAGTTACCACCAAATTAACGTTGCAGCAACCATAGGAATGCACAAAGTAAAACTTTTCAACGAAACAAATAAGCCATATGACTCCTTAATCATTGAGTAAAAATTTGATACGCCCTCGTGCACATCGAAACAAGCTGTACAAATTAACGATATCAGTGTCACTAGATGGCGCCAGGAGATTTTCTTTACAATTTTCTGTGGTGCCATCTAGCGGCATTAGTATCGTGAATCTTTATAGCTTGCTCCCAGCTGCACGAGGACGTACCAAATTTTTACTCTATAATTCAGAAAGAACCGTTCGTTGTTTGTTGTGTTAAAGATATTTCTTTGTGCATTCCTCTGCTTTTTGTGAGCAGTGCTAGAAAGAACTATATAGCACTCGATGGCACTTGATGCTCTAAATTTTTGTTTGGTGAAACTTGAGAAACTTAGAATGCAGAAATCAAAGGATCCCAAAATTTAGTGAAATTTTGCATCATTTCTTGTGCCGTATCGGTTTCACTTTTTTTTGAATAGGCCAGGTTTCATTTTTTTTTTTACTAACAAAGGGGAGGTTTCAATTCTAATTTTTTTTCACAAAAGCGCATTTTGAACAAATTATCCCAAGTTAAAAGAATGCATTTTAGCTGATCAACTTAACAATCACAACTCACTTCGCCAGGGGCTATGACACTCAATGTCGTACGATCCAGAATTTTTCGATAGTCCACATCAACCACTTTCGTCAGGCGTAGTCAACGACTTTAAAAGTCTTGACCTTTGGTGAACTTTTCTCTAGTGATAACGAGCTCTCGTAGCAGAAATTTCATCGTTTATTCTACATACCACTTCCAACTTGAATGCACAACCACATATTTTGACAGCTTATTTTTCGACAAGGGGGAAACGAATACGGGTTCAGCAAGCAAATAGCATAAACGTCTGCTTGTTTGGGGCTGTATTCTACTGAACGGCAGACACCTGGGCCTAGGCCTATTTTTTTTTACAAATTGATAATTTAATAACAATTAGCTCTCACCCAGACCTCTAGACTCTAGACTGACATTTCCAGATCTCTAGACTGACCGTTTCCAGAGAGATCTTTGTGGGTGAGAGTTAATTGATATTAAATGATCAATTGGTAAGACTAGGCCTAGGCCCGGGTGTCTGGCATTCAGTAGAATGCAGCCCCAAACAAGCAGACATTTCTGCTATTTTGCTTGATGAAACCGTTTTACTTCTGCCCTTGTTATTTGCCCTAGCAAGCGTAGCCTAGCTCTCATCAACAAAGTATTCTCTACTGACGAGCCCAAACAAGGGCGAAACAGTCTGTCTAGAGATCTTTGTGGGTAAGAGCTAATTGATGTTAAAAGGTTATTTTTCCTTTAACTAATTGGCATTAACCATTTTTTTGAAAACGCATTTAAACGAATTTTGACACTCTTTTGATTCGGTTTCAGTTTTTCGTAAAAAAAAAAAACCGAAACCATGTTTTGGTTCCCGACAAAGCACTAATAATTGCTTTTCGAACACATTTTATTACACTGGCGTTTTTATGCCCATGGGGAATAAACTGTGCCCGGGTAGCCAAAACAATTCTAATCAAGGCCAGCTCGTAACTTTGAACTTGTGGTTTTTATAAACCGCTTTGCAGAAGTAGCTGAAACTTTCCGCTTCTGCGATTGCCAGCAAAACAAACTGTATGAAGTCACCAAGTTTTTCCTTACAGAATTTTAAATTCAAAAAAGTCTAAACATCTAAAAGAGCCCTTACCTATTGCATCTATTCCATTTTCCATTGCCCTCACAGCAAATGGCGACATGTAGGTTTCATCAAATGCAAGCCTCCGTGCCTGAAGGGCTAGTGAATTGGCTGTCCGTTGCATACTTTCTACATCGTAATTCTACAATATAAAGAAAACACAATGCATTAAAAAGAAGAAAATACAACTTCAATGCTAGTTTTGCATGTAGCCTGAGAAACGTTACATGAGGGGATTGAGCAGTTAAGTTTAAGCAACTGGTATTTTTATTTATTCACAACAAGCAACACCACACAATGCGGTAGTGTTTTCTGCATCTGTAATGAACCCCCACACATTAGCATGGGTTCCAACCCATTAATATCAACATCTTTTACTGGATTTACAGGTTACAAGCAACTGATCAACTTTGCTTCCGACGTCTGATCAGCTGGTTTCTAAAATTTATATACAGTACTATTTATAAATTTGTACCGGTAACACAAACTCTATACAGTTTAGAACAATGGATCGTTATCATTCTCAGCATTATGAACTAATGCTTGACATCTTAGAAACATAGCATAAAATTGAAGATGCTGTAATTTTGTTAGACTTTACCAGCTTCATGCCAGCTACAACGGCAATACTTTGAGGAACAGTTTCTGTTGTCTAATTTAATACGGTAACACGTGGTTATATAATCGTGCGTTTTGGATTTATTTTTGGTTTTTCCTAAATAATTTGTGAACGACTTTAAGATCACCTTGTGACAAGCATCACATAAAAGCTCTTGTATTAAACAATGGTGACTTGGAAGTTCAAAATAGGCCAATTTAGAAGAAAGTAATCGGAAAAAATATATATTTGTCCAATTTGAGCTAAAGCGATCCAGAACAGATAACAACCTTACGTATACTTCTGACCATGGGTCAGCAGCGGCAAATAGTGAGGGAAGTATTTAGGCGTGCAGCATCCATCCTCCCACCGCCACCTCCCCCCTAATAATTTTGCCATAATTGTCGGATTTTAACATCCAATACACAAATTTAATAGTTTTCTTTTTTTGCTTTCAGCTTTCTAATGTTGCTAATCTCATTCCAATAGATTAAATTCCTCTTAGGCTGCTTAGCAGAAATACACATCGGTCCAAAAAAGACTTAAAGGAAAAAATGTCCCATAACCAAATTTTCCGTGGCCTTAGCCAGTAAAAATTAAAATTATACGCCACCAGGTACGTGGGTCGAAATGCCTACAGATAATCCACTGTACCACATTTTGTGAATTCCACAGCGACACATGCCTAATTAAATCACCCCTGCCAAATACATCCCTACATACATCGATATACAAAACAGTACGAAAATCAAGTTACCTCTAATTTTGCAAGTTCAGCCACAATCATGCTGTCGGGCATATTGTCGAAAAGGCCGTCGGTTCCAAGTAGTATAAGATCACCATTCTTCACACTAAACTGCAACGTGTCTGCAGATTCGGGACTGTTTGGAATACAAGAACATATTAAAATAAAAGTTATTATTCCACTCGTACATTCCTAATGAGAATCTTATTTTAATAATTGCAAATGCTTTGGAGAAACTCTGCAGAACTTCAAAAGCATCACTGCAGGAAACGTCGTCAAATTCCTCTTGCCAGTCAATCGAATCAATGAAACTATTAATAGGAAGAAAATCGGCCTATCGGTAATTAGTAAGGCTGCATCGATACAGATAACGGATAGGATTGGTTGCCGATATTTGTGATATTAGTATCAGATCGGTATTGGCAAGTTTTGCTGAAATATCGATAACTCAGGAGGCATGCGAGATAACAACATGTATGCGGTTTGTGGTGTTTTGCTCAGAAAATCACCGAGTATCTTCCTACCTATCGTTTTACCTGTTGGTTACTTTTTTTTTATTTTTATTTTAATATTTATTGAACTTTGAAGAAAATGACACTAATTATTTAAAAAAATTAGGGATTACATTTTGGATATCGGTACGGTACCGGCAAAATTCTAAAACCATATCGGTATTGGTATTGGTGCCGCCTAGTAGGGATCGACCGAATCCGAATCTGAACCGGATCTGAAGCCGGATCTTTAGGGTTCTGATTCGATTCGAATTCGGCAAAATTTTGAATGTCTGGGCGATTTTTCAATAACTTCGCTAATTTTTGGCCGTTTCCGACATTCCAATATACCATTCGAAGCGTTTTTTTCACCAGCTTTCCAATGGAGCTAATTTCAAATGACTAGCATAAACTGTTCCGAAGATATAAGGAAAAAAACAATGAACAAGTTGTGAAAATGTCTAGTCAAGTCTTGAAACTGTACTCAGCTAGAGACAAAATTTAGTCTGTAAAAAATGGAAAGGGCTGAAGCAGTCCAACAAAGGTTTTATTTTGGATTGGATCCGGATCCGATTCACCAAATCTTGTAAATTATCCGGATCCGAATTGGACTTGGTAAAAGTAGATTCGGTCGATCTCTACAGCCTAGTAATTATATTTGACAGATGCATTGTTTTTCAAGTGAGTACTAGAAAAAGGGTAATATGGTCGCCATACTAACAGCTGGAAGAAAATCAAGAAAATTGTACTAAAGGTTTGTGAAGCAACACAAGGTAAAGAAGGGGTGCCGGAAAAAAGTCTAACTGTAAGGCTGCGAAAAAAAAATTAGTTGTTTCTCAGGCCCTGCCTGGTTGTCAAATTTGCCCCTTGTCGATGGTTTTTATTTGCTAGTTCAAGCTAAATGTAGTACCGTTACAAGGAAAAGCAATCCAGTTAGCTGAAAATAAGCATTATTTAGCCTGATTTAACCACTTTCAGCTCCGTAAAATTAAGTGTTTTGCAAGGTTTTCTGTAGAATTAAGATGCAAGTGTTTTGAGCAGTTGAAAGTAAGACTTGAGTTACTGCCAATAAAATAAAAAGCCTGGTGGCCTGGTTACTATTTGAATGAAAATACCCGAGAAACAAACTTATTTTTTTTCACGGCCTAAAATAGTCTAATGGGATAATTGTCTAATATCTACCTAAATAAAAATTCTGGAAAATCATCGAACCAGAATATCATATAATAGATAAACGTCTAACTGGACAATAATGTAGCTGATAAACGTCTAACTGGACAATAATGTAGCTGATAAACGTCTAACTGGACAATAACGTAGCTGATAAACGTCTAACTGGACAATAATGTAGCTGATAAACGTCTAACTGGACAATAATGTAGCTGATAAACGTCTAACTGGACAATAATGTAGCTGATAAATGTCTAACTGGACAATAATGTAGCTGCGGTTAGGTAATATTTAAAGCCGCAACAAGCACGGCAGCACAACGAGTCAGGGTCATTAGACGATTTTCCATTGTACAAATTTTGTGTTAGACGATTTTCCATTATACGAATTTCGCGTTAGACGATTTTCCGTTATACTGTATACATTCTTCCAATTATGCGATTTTGCAGTTCGATGATTACCCCTCGCCCCGGTCAAGAATGCTAGGAATTTGACCAAATCTGAACTCATGCTGAACTAGCACAAGTATAATTATGCAGGCATGTTCTTTCACTTACCTGTCACTTAAAACAAGTCCACTTTGCCCAGGAGGAGCTAAAGAAAGTTGGAATGGTGTATTGAAGTAGTGCTGTTGTTCTTCCGATCTGTGAACTACTCGTCCTTGCCGCATTACCATAAAACCTGAATCTCCTATGTTGGCTGTGTGCATGGTGCAGTCGTCTTTATTCAATACCACTACACAAGCAGTGCTGCTACCTACAAGACATCAATGAATATTTTAAGTTCGTTATTCTAACACACTGAATCATTAGGCTAACTGGGCAACATGGGCACGCAACTGTTCCAGAATGACAAAACTTGAAATACATGGATTAATAACAATCTTTGTAATGGTTCCCTAGGAATAAAAGCGAAGATAAGTACTAGCCGGGTTGTTAATACACTGAGACGCTGGAGGGTAGATCACCACTTAGCTGAGAGGAAAAGTTGGTCAGTGGAAACGTCATTAATTTAAGTTTGACTATCTTAAGAGTAGTCCTACGCCAGAGGAAAACATAATTTACACCATCTTAATTTATGAGCGGTCATAGGGCTTTATAACAAAACGCACCACTTCCACTTGCCCCTCTTTTTTTTTTTTTGGAATTACGGTAGTCGACTCCTTAATTTAAAAAAAGTTTACAGATAAAAACATTAAGCTAGCATACTGATCCAGCAGCAAATAAGTACGAAAAACTGTTCCGCTTATTAAACACACTTTCCGGTATAAGTTTGCATGCCACCTTCACGACCCCCCCCCCCCTCCTCCGCACAACATTCTTTTTGATGGTTTGTCAACCAAAAAAAGAGCCTATGTAAAACATGAATGGGTAAAGCATAGCGATTAAGCGCTATGCAAGTGATCTGGGGGCGAACTGGGTAGCCGGTTCGAATCCGGGTCATGCCACTCCGACGAAACATAAGTGCATAAAGGTGGCTTACTAAACTACGTTATTTCTAGTGTACAATTTTCGCTGTTGGCTTATTTCCAATTTTTCTTAATATTATTTCCAGCGATTTACGTCTATTCATTTATTTCTCGTAAGCTTTAAAATTTTAAGAAATTTTTTATTACATAAGTTATCAAAGCTAGGTAACACATTCCCAGCACAAAAAGCACAAATATCCGCTAGCCGCGCAGTGGGTCATCATTCTACAGTAAAAAGAAACTCATTTCGCTCAAGTTGCAGTCGTTAAGTTATCACTTCGTTTATGTAGCATGACCTCATTCAGGTAGACCTTCTTGGAGGCCCATAAGACCTTAAATTTAGTCCCCGAGTTTTAATAAAATAGTTTTAAATTTGTTATGAAAAACAAAGTCATAAAAAAGGCCATAAACCTATGCTCAGTAGGGATGTGCGATACTCGAAAAATTCGAGCCGAGCCGAGTATGAAACTTGTACTCGAACTCGGCTCGCTGCTCGCGTCCGTACTCGAAAAACTCGAATCTGGCGAAAATGCGATAACTTCGTAAATTTTTGGCCGTTTTTGACATTCCAATATACCAAATCGATCGTGTCGACGAGAGCTCGCCAGTGGTGCAGATTAAAAGTCAATAACTGAAACCCTTTTCAAGTTATATCCTTAAAACTGGAAAACCATGACCAACACAGTCATCTAAGCACCATCTTTGTTCCTATTATCTTAACAAATTAAAGGGAAACTTGCAAACAAAATATTCCCATCAAATACTCGAACTCGGCTCGATACTAGATTCATCTGTTGCAAACTCGGCTCGGCTCGGCTCGAATTAAAATTTTTCTACTCGCACATCCCTAATGCTCAGTAGCCTATACTTGCCAAATACCAGTTAACGGCGACTACAGTGGTGTACAATTGACATGAGAGGCTTTCTTGGCGAAAATACTTTCAACACACTCGCTACCAGTAACAAAATTCAATATTACACTTACATTTTCAGAGACAATCCTGTCTCCTTCTTCAGAAACACTACACCATACAAAACTTCTTCAAAATGTTTACTTAAAAAGCTGACAATCAAATGAAAATATGAAATGCAAACAGAGAGAGTGCACTAAAGTACCCATTAACAATAAAATGGGTTAGTCAATTGCTAGGCTGCAGGAGTAAATACTGGTCGCGTTTTTCTGGGTGGTGGTTTTTTTTGGAGCAGCGTTTTATTAGGAGCGATTTTCCGAACCACTTAACATATCAGACTTCAAGATACACTTTTAAGCAGGGCATGAGTTTCTAAACTTTGGTAATGTTTCAGAAAGATTAAACTTACCTAAGATTTGCTCTTTACTTTCCAACAGTTCATAATAACTCTTGGCTATGATGCTACTTGCCGGTTTCTGAGGATCAAATTTCCCCGAACATACGAGCCGCTCACATCTACGCATAAGCGATGTCGAAAATATGGAGGGATCAATGCCATACGTCCGCCATCCGCCAACACCGTCGGCCACACCTTTAAAATAAAACAAAATTATTATCCTGCACATAATTCTGAAGGTTTTTTTAGCACTTAATTCTTTACTACTTGGGGCAACAATAGCGTACACATTTTTTGGATTAACTCGGTCAATTGGTAAGGTCGTGCTACGAATAAAACTCATGAAAAGGTTCCACCAATTTTACAAATATGATACCGATGCAACTCTCACCAACCAATACCTGTACTGATGCAAAATTTTAAATCTTAATTTGTTTACAAGGTCTATTAACTAGTGTAGTTTTCTTCAGATGTAACTTAGTTACTGAAATATAAAATGTCAATGTATTTATTTATCTACAATTAAAAGGTGTCTCTTATAGATGCTCTAAAATTTCCAAAGAACTGCGAACAGCATGGTTAGTGTGGTTCCCAAGTTAGTGACACTTTAATGGAAAGGTCGTAATCCCAAAAATATCGGCAACCATTTCAATCCAATACTGGCATTGGTGCAGCCTTCACCATTAAAACGATAAAGTTGAGCCTGTTTATTATTGGATTGACTTATAAATTATTGTTTATTTTAGGAAAAAACATCGCCCAGATAGTCCGCAGCTTCAAACTATAATTAAATTTATACTATTGCATAGCAATGCTGAAGAATTTTAATAAAATTACAACTAGAAGTCCTAAACTTTTCAGACGCTTAATAATAATCTTTAAAAAAAAAACAGAGTTCAGTTCAGGTCGTCGCACGTAAAAATAAACATTGATCAGCCTAACACAATGCTGTGTCTGATAAACACTCAAAACCATCAAGATTTGTACCGTTTCATTTTAATTAGTACCTACAACTAGCAACGGGACGAGTGGGGGGGGGGGGGGTGAGAGAGAGAGGGAAATATTGGTTTAAAATCAGGTCAGTAATGTTGCCTAACAAAATCGGGACTACTGGCCCACATTTTAACATTTGTCTTTCTGGTGAATTCTTAGCCAGCCCTTTGCACTCCAGAAATACACCCAGAGGGGTTGTGTACATAAGTCAGTACGAAGATTCGATATTGCCTCTCCTTGGCAGGAAGGCCAAGCCTTTAACAACTTGACGGTTTTTTCCCCCATTTCACTCAGGTTTCCAGGGAAAATTGTGAAGTTCTCTTTTTATCACTGGTGTGGAAGAGGTAATTCAGATTGCGAATGAGACACATACATGCAAAAGCTGAAATTCACTAAAAAATGGCTTGCCTACATGGTGAAAGGCTGTAGAAATTTGAAAAATCTGTAGGATAATTTTGTAGGAAATTTTGTCCAGCAAGAATTTTATGCACGCCTGTGGGAAAGTACATAGGTCGATGACACTGCAGGGGTCGAATTCTGCAGGGTGCAAAAAAGTCTTTTGGAATGCAAAGCCAAAATGTAAACCAACAATGTGGTCTCCTATTTTATAGCCATCGAAAATTCTAACATTCAGCATCTCAATAATATGTACTGTTTTCCTGCATTTTGCTTAAAACTGACTTAATTTCGCTATTCAACTGAAAAACCTATACACATAGTTTAATCAAAAGTAGTAAAAACTGGAGTTTACCTAATTTGAAAGGAATGGTGCCACAGCCAAGCTGTTTAAAATGCCGCAAACCGCAAGTCTGTAGCTTGTGCGGTTCAAAAGTTATGGAAAATTTAAATTTGGTGTGCAATTTTGCACTCCACGAGTTGCTTCTAGAGTGCAAAGTGCGATTTTGGAGTACAATTTGCCCCTGTGCATCCGAATATTTCGACCACTGACACTGGTATCGAGAATACTCGAGTCAACCGACAAGCAAAGTTCGTTCTCATCGGTGTAAACTGCAGGACTTTCCAGGATTTAAGAACGAAAATTGAAGAAAAGAAATGGATTACAGAAGAAGAATTTATAAATTCTTTTTCAAAGGACCACAAACACGTAATTATTGGGAATGGGCAACTGAGCAAAGACAATTTTTTTTAAATACAGAATCTTGTCCATATTTCTGGCAAGATGTAAGCAACTAGCAAGACAAAGCACTGCAATTTACAATTCGGTTTTGACGAAGCCATTTGAGTTTTAGTTAGTACTACGCAAGATGTGTTTCGGTACACCGATATCGGGCACAGAAAACAAGAACCGCTGGTTTCTCTTGTAGTAATTTCCAGGCCTGAATACCATTTTATTTTCTAGGACGTTTCCAGGTTTTTAAAGACCTATACAAACAATGGACAAGACGAAAAAGGAAAAAAATAATCACATAATTTTGCTTGACTATGTTGCAAATGTGCACAAGGGATGCCACAAAGTAGGATCTTTCTGCGGCTCTGCCCAGGACCCCACCGTGGGAGCTTACAGAACTCCCCTGACCCTCTAACTGGATTTACATCCCTCCAAAAAGTACTTTTCACGTTGCATTACAGTACGTGTCAAAACTAGTTCGTAAAATGTAGGGGGAGGGGCAGCAAAACATTTCTTTTCATCAGACAGTTTGAAGTTTTGGATACCAAATGCTTTGGTGGATTTCGCACATTCAATGTTCTGGATAACTAAACGTGGGAAAGCCAGGCACGACATAGATTGAGTGAGCACAGCAAGGAATGGCTAGTTTTTGTTACGAAGTTTATACAATAACCAGAATACCTCCCACATATTCATTTTGGATTATGGGTCAGTGCCACCGACAATGTGTGGTAAAATTTTTATTTTAAATTCACTATGATCATACGAAATGCACTGATTGACAAACACACACACACACACACGAGGGCGTGAGCTTTGGAAAAAATTATGGGCTTGCAATAAATCATTTCCCACATTTGCAACTATCTTCCTCTGTGAGCTACCTGTTCCACGTACCATCCTTTCATTCTTAGCAACTACTATTAAAACCCAGCTGGCAAATGTCAGAGGCTCTTCCTTGAAATAGCTCGGTGAAGCGTTTTGGCATTATCATCGAAGGAAGGAAGGAAGGAAGGAAGAATAGGCGTTGTGCCCAAATTAAAGCAACAACCAGTCCAAGAGCAAGTTCACATACTTGTTCTTATTACTAACGTGATGTTTAATTTTTATTCAAGTTGGTTTTATCACCTGGCCGGCAGCCAAAAAATAGGTCGAAATTATTTAACATAATTGTATGTCGGCTGCATCTTCAGTGAGGCGAAGAGAGACCGACACCAGGGACTGGATTAGTAACAATAGACTTCATGAGGATACTCCCAGAATTCAATTACCGTAGCTTTAATTAAATTGACTTCTGGTTGTTGTTTGCCGGGAATTGGTTGGTGATTTTTTTGTTTTTGTGAATTATATAAAATGAACATATTTTGGATCTGATGCATTTTGATAGCAAGGTAGAAGTTACAAAGCTGGAAGTGTACAGCATAAATGCTAAAATAATTACTTAGAGAATTGTGAGGAATCAAGGCAGACGCTAATACAAAAAAATGCAAACCCGATTGGCAATAGACATAAAAAAAATTACAAATATTCGATTAGGCTTACACCAATTGGGGTACTAGCTGGGAAACAGAAGTTCTTTGTGCGGCTTCTTTGTGCCTTTTTTCCTCCCAATAATACCCCCTGCCCCCCGGCCCCCCCCCCCTCCTTTTTTTTTTTGTGTTTAAAGTCTGCAGGTGCTTTTTCTGCTAGGCTTGAGTATTTTGCATAAACTAAAATAACCATACCACACTTTTCTTAACAAGAGTTCCGGAGATTTAAACTTGTAGATCATGCGTCTTGTAGGTAAACTGTCGGTAAAAAAAAAATTAGGCCATTCAGTGATAAGCCAACGAAATTAGCATACTGAGAATTTGAATAGTCACCCTTTAGTATCAGATATGGACATGAACTAAGATAGTATTATCAGGCGGTTTGATTACAGCTCTACGATATAACGGCCTTTACACACTGCCCTAAGAAATTCTCGGAGGGCAAATCTTCCAGCAGTTACTAGTTCCACGAATTTTTGAATCTAAGGGTTTGTTTGCTTCGAAGCATTTAAAATTAATGCAGTTTGTACCATCACAATGGTCTCATTTTAAAGATAATGCTTTCGGTAAAAGAACACCTAAGGTACAAATCTGAAAAAAATAAAAAGGTTCTATGGTTGCCCTGTGCTACAGAAAACAAGTTGAAAAAAAAATCACTTTAGCCAAGCATACGGTTTTTTTTTAAGACCGACAGGTATGTTTACTTTGTTTTCACAGTCACCTACCAGAACAAAAAAAGTTTTAACCAAAGAGTCCAGTAACAACTTATGTTGTCAGGGAGCAAATTTTCGACAGAGATGACTCAAGTTTTTAAAAACCTTCTGTGCAGTAACTTGTAACACGCTATTTACGAATAGCAGGGCGCACCTTGTGTGAATGCACATGGTGCACCTTGCAGTTACATGAGCTACTTGGCATCCTGTCAACTTCCGTCTACACCGGAACTTGTCCGAACGCCAACAGCCGGGAACGAGGCTACTCTATTGTTCAAAACCAGTTAGAGCCGGCTCCAACCTGTTAGCGGTTACGCAACGTAATGCCTCAGGCGACTTCTATTGTTCTGGCCCACGCATAAATACGAGGGCAGGGACCATGGGAAGCCACTTGGTGTGGGGCAGACGACTCGAAAGGTTGTCTCCCTGGACTCAGCTCAGGATAAGACCAAGCTTCTAAACTTGTGTTTTATGCCTAATATGTGTTCTCAGTGCATAGTCCCCTAGCTATGCAGTAAGGAGTAAATTGGGTTTGAGATTATTCTTGGATTCAATCGTCTACTCCCTGAGTACGTCACAAACTTAAGATGGACTTCTAAGCAAAGGCGCGTTCAAACCTGAAACTTGCCTGATAACGACAGGTTTTTAAAAAAAGAAACATCTCTGTCGAAAATTCGCACCCTAACAACGTAGGTTGTTACTGGACTTTTTTGGTTATTTCGTTTTCGTTCTCTATTGGAAGCATACATTCATCATTTTTATTTTAGCCTCCTAGGTTTTCATTTAAAGATAAAGAAAAGCAAACACTTTTGTAAAAAAAAAGATTCAATGGCAACACAAAAGAATAACGGACCAGAAAAACCAGTAACTGACATTTACAGTGGCCGACAAGACATTTTAAAGAATACACAATACCACAAACGATGAACGACTGAAAAGTTCATGTATCAGAAGAACGTTGACTGTTGTATTCATTTGTGGTACTGTGTGTTCACGTCTGAGATGAAGGAGACAAAATGCTTAGGAAACAAGTTTCCTCTCTTTAAAACAATCACTTTGTTTGTATTAGATAGGCAAACAGATTTGAAGCATGGTCTTGGGCAAGAAAAGGATAGAGAGATGGTAGTAGTATCATAAAGCCAAAACTACTCACAATAACCCCCACCCCAATGCCAACCAATCACCAAAAAGCCGAAGTGTGCAGTTTGGCATCACACAAATTAACACGTTAAAAAGTAGGCTAATAAACTCAAAACTACCGAAAATTACTGCATACATGATTTTAATTCATTGTGAATTTCAGGCTATTGTGGCATTTAGGTACATGGTTGGACAGTAACTGAAATTTAGGTTCTGCTTTGGATTACTATCTACGCTCAACCCCAACGGAGGAAGTGAAACTTTGCATAATGTGCTACTGTGGGACAATGTCCATGGCTGTGGCAATAAGCCAGACAATTTTTAACGTTTAGAATCCTGCACAAGTACAGCTTCTCTTATATAAGCCTGAGATTTGTTCTAGTCACTTTTTGGTGATTAACAATATTGGGGCTATTGGAACAATGTTGTAAGCTATTAAACAACTAAAGTTCAACTTTGTTCAGGTAAAAGCGGTCTGCCGATTAGTGTGTATACTACAAAAAACTAAGAAACATGCAATAAACAACGTTGGTCAAATCTTACCACAGGATTGGAAAAATAATCCAAATTCATTCTCCCGTCCTGCCTTCTATATTTACATACAATCTACAAACTTTACTGTCCACAACAGTTGCGTAACTTAAGTCAGTGTGGGACCTGTTGCAAGAAATTAGAGCGGGCCCCCATCCTCGGCCACCCCCCACCCATCCCAAGCCCTGGCCGCGATGTCGGGGTCCTGCGTGGATGGGTTGGGGAAAGACGGGTGTCGGCTTTTTTTTCTTTTTGTTTTGCCTGGTTTGAAAGTCCGGGCCCAGAACCCAAACGCGGTGTTTGGGGTCAAGTGCCAACTCGGCTTAAGACTTAATAATTTTAAGCTTTGGAAAACGATCGTTGTGTGGTTAACACCACCAGGGAACAAGTAAGAAAAAAAGAGCAAGTCTTGCACACGTCTGCATTGCTGTTTTCACATGCTGACAGGCGGAGAAATAAAGGACAGGACGGGGTAACCCGTGGATACAAGCAATAATAACTGAGATGTAAACCAACAATAAAGCTGTGAAATTAATTATTTATTTCAGAGATAAAGTCAGTTTTACTTTATCTTCATTTACTTTCGTATCTACTGCAGTCCCCGGATGCTACGACGGGTGTTTCTACACTATTTATCTCGATTTTTTTCTACTTCTTCCCTTTTCTTTCTTGTCTCTCTTGTGTCAGTCTGTGTGTCTCTCTCTTTCTTGTCCCTCTCTCGTATCAGTCTGTCTCTTTCTTGTCTCTCTCTCTCGTGTCAGTCTTGTCTCTTTCTCTCGTCTCTCTTTTTCTTG
>JAHWFP010095639.1:7848-33424 GCA_023313725.1 Lithobius niger | reverse complement strand
CAGGAGATAGCCTTTGAAATGCCCTGCGTCTTGAGGCTTGGGAGAATGCTAGTTGCCCCTTGGCTTGTCCCAGGTGGCAGTTTCATTTTTGCTCTGGCGTCCCTCCCGAAGGGTTCCACTCTACCAGCAAGGTACTTACAGGAGTTCCGGCGGCTGAGTTCTCAGTACGCCGGTTATCTGCTCCTGTTTACTGATGGGTCGAAGTCCGACGTTGGCGTGGCGTGTGCTTGTGTGTGTAAGGGTGTAACGGTTGCCCATCGCCTTCCATCAGGCTATTCTGTGTTCTCTGCAGAGCTTTTGGCTCTTGGTTTGGCGGTGGAATGGATCCTTGACCTTCAGGGCACGCATTTCATTGTCTTTAGTGATTCCATGAGTGCCCTAGAGTCTTTGGCGAATTACAATCCTCGGAACCCCTTGACACAACGTGTCCAAGCTTTGCTTTCCCGCTTGCCTGGTCAGCGGAAAACCGTGCTTTTCTGCTGGATCCCGGGCCATGTTGGGATAGCAGGGAATGAACAAGCTGATTCTGCTGCGAAAGGGGCCCTTTCTGTCCCTCTCGGTAGGGATCTCAGCCTTGTTCCCTCAGATGCCTTTCCAACTCTGCGTCTGAGGTTACACGCTTTTTGGCAAACCTTGTGGGACAGACAGGACGGTAATAAGTTACGGGCCATTAAAGGCACTGTTGAGGAGTGGCACTCGGCGTGTCGCCGCAGTCGCCGTGAGGAGGTTGTGTTGGCCCGTTTGCGAATTGGTCACACCCGACTTACTCACTGTTTCCTTTTGCGGGGGGTTGATCCTCCTGAATGTTCTTGGTGTCGACGGCCACTTACGGTCCGGCACTTACTTGTTGATTGTCGCCAACTTGATGGTGTTCGTCATCGGTTCCATCTTCCGCATGACATTGCGCGTCAGTTGGGCGATAAGTCTGTCCTCCTGTCCGGTGTTTTTCAATTTTTGCAGGAGGTACAGGTGTATGACAAGATTTAGATTAGGCGTTTGAATAACATCTCTGTAATGTGTGGTGCAGTGGCAACCCGGACCACTGCACTGTGACTGAGGTTGGCGCTAATGACCAAGTTGTCGACGCGTCATTAAGCCTCAATCCCCCCCCCCCCCTCCTTCGATGAAAGATGGGTCTGGCCCATCGTTGCAAACCACAGGCAAAACATCCCCAACCATTTCGGCTACACTGAAAGAAGAAGCCAAGAATGCAGGAAGAGAAAGGCTGGAATCATGTGCGAATCCCCAGACCACCCCTGGAAACAGGCAGTGAACATTGGTTCCATGATGCCAGTGAGAGATGGGTATTGGTGACAGCTTCCACAGCAGCAAGAAGGGAATCGTCGAATCTGCGGAGACCGTCCGGACATCTCCAAGTGGAAGCACAGCGTAGAAGTTACGCCAACTTAGGAATGGACTGGGAGTTTTTAGAGCACAAAAAAAAACTGCAGTGAGCAGAGAGAGGGCTTAGCCTTCCAGACATGGTGGTATGGGCCTTGGTCTTCTCGTCTAAACCAAGTCTCAATGGCTTCGTCGGGTAAAAGGAGCCTCAACAGAACACACTCGGACGGATCTAAGACTCGGATATCGGCAGCAACCTCCTGGAATCTGCCAATGATACAGACTTCCTCTTCAGAGGACGAATCCAGTGGAAACAACTCGCACTTATAGGGTTTATTTCAAGCCGAAGATCGCGAGATTTTTCGATGAACACAGTAAAATCCTTGAGAATAGCAGTGGCTGGACCTCTCAAAGTAGCATCATCAAGGTAACACAAGTTTAAGTCAGATGACATAGAAGAAGCAATTGGATGAACCACCACGTAGAAAAAGGGCGGGTCCAAGAGGATCTCTTTGCTGCACCCCACACTCGGAGGAAATGGAATACTCAACAAAAGCCAGGAAGGAAGGACACCTGTAGCATTCGTGTAAAAAACGAAACAACTTAGGGAAGCTATCCTTGACTGAAGAAAGAAGGCGATCACGCCGCACAATATTAAATGCGTTCCGAAAGTCAACTTTAAGTATGACCCTGAAAGCATCTTGAGAATGGTTGACGAATAGCCTAGTGACATGCACCGCAGCTTCGGCCCCACCGTTGGTGCCAAATCCAAGTTGAACCGGACAGAGAGTACCACTAAAGTCAGAAGTGATGTGGATGCAGCACAACTTATCAACTAGGCACCGGAAGGTCTTACCAATAGCAATAGGACTAATTCCACCAGCCTTCTTCCTGAGGGCGAAGAGGGAAACCCCATACAAAACGGAACATATGGGTGGTGGCACTCTACCAGAGAGCATAAGATTGCATAACTTCACAATACTGTTAAGGAGGTGCTCCTGAACAACGCCTTTACCATTGCCGACAAGGTCTTTGAGGTTCTGTGGGCGCAGCGAATCCAGGCAGAGTTAATTGCAACGAGGACCTCGGAACCGACTAGTTTGAGAGACGGAGCCCCGTCAGAAGGAGGCTGCGAAAAATCCTGATGTGCCCTCCCAGATGGATGGATACCCTGGAGGGCAGCAAAGGTTTCAGCATTACGAGGAGCAAACGAGTCTTCGGAGCAAATTACACGAACAGCTCCACTTATCGCCCCATCAGCAATCTTTAGACTCGATAATTTTTTTCAGGGGATCATCAGGAGAATGCTTCTTCTTGCCAACAAAAAAAGGCTACAAAGATCTCACAAGATCACTGACTTGGAGAAAGTCTTTAACTTGGCGCTTAATTATTGTCGTAAGAGAAACAGTCCTTTCAGATTGACGATCAGGGACACGGAAACACAGAGCAGGGAAAACAAGCACGCGCTCCCACGTGGCGGTGGAATTGTCTTGCACTCAACGATCAGTAAGTGTGGACAGGGCCTCTGCAACAACAATGCGAGCAGCCTTTAGGGATTCTACGGATGTCATGGTTGCTATCCCTCAAGTTCGACAGCCAGTTCCCTAGGGAGACAGAAGGTGAGGCGGTCTGGACAACAAGTGGCCGAGTAGAAGAGGAAGTAGTCGAGACACAGGAAGAGGGAGCATGGTCTGATACGGAAGGGCGCAGCCTGCAGTGATTATGCTTATGATTGTTGAGACCAGCACCTGCTTGTTGGAAAACACGTTTACACCACTCGCAAGGAGTCCTTCCGGCATTGGCAGGGCCGGCATCAGATGCAGAATGAAGACTAGAAACATCGACGTCAGCCATCGAAGACAACACAGCAACTCTCAAGAATGAGAAAACGTGTCACAATGCAGAAACAATGATAAATGCACAGCCCCACCCAACTCAACAACAAGTAGGTCTTCACTAGCAGGAATCCGTGAATAGACCACTGTGGGGAAAATGTAGTATCACACAATGCACACCAATAAGGCTTCTCTCCAGAATGACTTCAACCATGGACATTTAATTGACCATAGTGTGCAAATAAAGCATCACACAATGCACACTGAAAAGGCTTCTCGCCAGAATGACTTCTTCCAGAAGTCGTTAAATGATTGATTGATTCACATGTAGCATCACACAATGTACACTTGAATGGTTACTCACCAGAAAGACTTCAAGCATGGAGCACTAAATAACCACTTTGTGCAAATGCTTATCACACAATCCACACTTTTAAGGCTTTACTCCAGAATGACATCCCACCATGACTCTTAAAGGTAAGGTAAGGTATTTATTGAGAGTACAGCTAGGTACAACAAAAACAACAAATCATACACTTCAAGCACAATTAAAGGTATAATAAGATAATCCAAAAATACTAAAGAATCAACTTCGGACATGAAGGTGAACAAATTGCCCAGTCACATTTCGATGGCATCTCTCCAGAAGGAATTCGGCTGCGAACCTTTTAGAGTTCACATTGTGAAAATGCAGCACAACCGGACCTGCAGCTCGCTGTTGTGAAAAAGAAGCACAAAACAATTCACGAAATTCTTTTACGAACAGTATCACACCAGAAAGTGTTCAGCAGTGAGAAAGCGTACAGATAAAGGTGCAGAAGAGGTTAAGTTCAACAGCATATGTGAGCAAGCACATTCAGCGGAGGACATAATTAGCTTGGAGTCTTCTAAGAAGTTCTTCCCGAAAATCGAGACCCTCTCTTGAACAGCACCACCTCCCGTATTCCAACAAGGCATTGTTGATTTCCTTGCCAAGTTGAGTGTTCCAGCCCTTGGAATTTCCGAACAGGCAAGAAGCCAGGCGGTTTTTGCACTTTCTCAGTTGCTGCCACAGTTGAACTTTACTCCAAGTCGCCTGCAGAGGGAAGGTGAGTTGGTTAAGCTGGAAGCAAGCCTCATGGTTGCTAGAGAAGCGAGACCAACCCAATGATCTCTTAATCGCCAGGTGGTAGGCTCTTGCGATCTCATTCCACTGGCCCTTGATCTTGTCATTGCAGAACTCAATCCCATAGAGGTGAAGGGTGCAGCTTCTCGTTACGACCCAGAGGTCTTCAGTCGAAACGATGTTCCGGAACATCATATACACAGCATTGCTCTGCCTGCGCAGGTTTTGACCACTGTAAACTAAAGCTGCATCACACACAGCACGCTTAAAAGGCTTCTCTCCAGAATGACGTCGTCCATGGATCTTAAGACCACTGCTGCATGAAAATGCAGTGTCACACAGTGCACACCTTCAACCATGGAGCTTTCAATCACAGCTTTGTTCAAATGCAGCATCACACAATGCACACGTAAAAGGCTTCTCGCGAGAGTCACTTCAACCACTGAGCCTTGAATTAGCAACTCGGTGCAAACGGAGCATCACACAATCCACATTTATAAGGCTTCTCGCCAGAATGACTTCAACAAAGCAGCCTTAAAATACAACTCGGTGTAAATGCTGCATCACACAATCCGCACTGATAAGGCTTCTCACCAGAATGACTTCAACCATGGAGCCTAACATCGTTCAAACAACAACGTGTGTGGATTTGTATTGGATTTCGTTGAGTAACGTTTGGTTTTGTTTGAACTGTTTCGAAGAGGTATGGATTAAATATCCAAAACTTTCAAGCCATGCACGTTACGGGTTGCACGATAATCGATAATTCAATAATATCGCGATACAAATTTTCGTCGATTATCATATCGCACTTTTTCTGATTTATCGAATTATCATGCAAACCTCCATTCTTAAATTGTCATATCTTGGAACCTGTAGTAGCTAGAAACAAACGGTTTACGGCGTTGCGTGCGGAATTACATGGGCTCATCAATCAAGTGAGCAATACTATTGCTAACCACTTTAGCTGTAAGGCAAGTTAGTTTAGTGTAAACAATATTTAAGCTCCAAGTAGAAGCACAAATGCTGAAATTGTTTCTAGATGGTGAGGACAATGGTAAGTCCATTTTCATGTCAAATGGCCAAATGGCAAGTGCCACACAATTCACATCGTTGCACTATATGCTTCAGGCAAGGTTTTTTAATTAGCAAAATTTAAATGGTTGTTCCAGCCTCAAAGCTTGTTTTTATTCAGATATTATCGATTATCGCGATGATTTAAAAATTTTGAATCGTGCTACCCCTAATGCACGTAGATAAGGCTCACAGACTGCCAAATAGAAGCAAGACAAAAACGGAAACTATTGTAATACAATTCAAAAGTCGAGAATATCATGATGCCTGGCTGGTAGGAAAACAATAACAATCACAAACAATGACATCTTCCAGAATGGTAACGAACCAAAAATATATGTAAATGAACATATTGTTATTATTTAGGACCACTCCTCTTCATAATACATATAAATATTTGTCAATATTTGTTTGATATTGATTATAACACTTAGCTAACATTATATTTTTGACGATATATTTTTGCTATCGATTAATTTTTATCAAGGACCGCGGTATACCCGGTGTAAGCCTCAGCATGAACTTCCATGTTAAACGTCAAACTTTGAACTCCTATATAGTCTCGCCCAGAATTGACATAGACCAACGAAATTCGGTAATTGGGGTCGTGTCGTAACTATTTCACCACATTACAAATTTTAATGACAACAATCAAACCGTTCGGCGTCTACAGCATGGCCATTTCTTGTTGTTGTTGTTGTTGGGACTCTTTGCCCTCACCTGGAGACCGAACCACAAAACCGATTTTCAAGTTCTATAGCTTAAAACGTAGGTCTGGACAAGTCCTAGAACCTTTCGCAGGCTATTTTAACGTAACTACAATATTCTTGACACGGAAAGCCAAATGGGCTAAAACTTTTGCTCTCACCTAGAGATCGAACCAATGAACCGATTTTCAATTTGTATAGCTTAAAATGTAGGTATTAACACCGACCAGGGCCTTTTGAACCTGATTTTGATGTGACTGCAGTATACTCGTAGGCAGAGCAATTATTATTGCAGAGCACTGGGTAGAAATCATTATGTTGCTGTTGGGACTCTTTGTCCTCGCCTGGAGATCGAACCACAGAACCGATTTTTAAGTTCTATAGCTTAAAACGTAGGTATGGGCAAGGCCTAGGGCCTTTTGCATGCTATTTTAATCTAACTACATTATTGTTGACACGGAGAGCCAAATGGGTTAGAACTTTTGCTCTCACCTAGAGATCGAACCAATGAACCAATTTTCAATTTGTACAGCTCAAAATGTAGGTATTAACACCGATCAAGGTCTTTTGAACACGATTTTGATGTTACTGCAGTATTCGCATCGGCAGAGCAATTATTATTGTAGAGCACTGCGTAGAAATCATTAAGTGGAGTAACAAATTTTTGCAGAAATTTTGCAGAAAACAAATTCTTATAGATCAAGCTAAAAACATGAAATTGGGTGAAAAAGTCACTCTTAGCAGTACAAAACGAATCAGCCATGGAAAAGACTCTCTTATAACAGTTATTTTAAGGTGATTACAGTGTTCTTTTCTGTGTTATTCTTGCTAAAACAAGAAAAAAAAATAAGGAATATTGGTATTAAAAAAACGCTTAAGCGTATAAAATACGGATGTAAGCCTTAAAAAACTTAAAGTCCTAAAGGAACAGATATTAGAAAAAGACATGTAAGCCATCAGCGTCACACTAATACACGTAAAAGAAGCCCCAGCTTGTTTTTTGGGTCTCTGGAGATTCTTTTACACGTATTACTGCGACACTGATGGCTTACATGTATTTTTCTAATATCTGTTCCTTTTGGGCTTTACGTTTTTTAAGGCTTACATCCGTATTTTATACGATTAAGCGTTTTTTAATACTAATTCATAAAGAAATTATGAATTGTCTACAAGTGGATTTTGATACGTTAAAGTATCAAGTTGTTAAAAATCAAGTTGTTAAAAATGGTGTACACTTATCTGCCCTTCTGGCAAGTAATTCATTTGTTTTGTTACTTATTGTTGAGTCTTGGCTTACGCCGTCAATCACCGATGCAATGGTTATGGGTCGCTTTGGCTACAAAATAATACGCTTTGATCATGCTTCGCATGGTAGTGGCTTGGCGGTCCTGTATCGTGTAAATTTGGCTATCCATTGTGAGGGCAGATCCTCTTAGTCTGAGGCGCTTTCAATTATTATGCCGCGTCTAAACCATAAATTTATCCTTGGGGGGGGGGGGAGATTGAGGCTTAATGGCGCGTCGACAACTTGGTCATTAGCGCCAACCTCAGTCACAATGCAGTGGTCCGGGTTGCCACTGCACCACACATTACAGAGATGTTATTCGAACCCCTAACCTAAATCTTGTCATACATCTGTACCTTCTGCAAAAATTGAAAAACACCGGACAGGAGGACAGACTTATCGCCCAACTGACGCGCAATGTCATGCGGAAGATGGAAACGACGACGAACACCATCAAGATGGCGACAATCAACAAGTAAGTGCCGGACCGTAAGTGGCCGTAAGTGGGGGGGGGGGGGGGAGGGCCAACCCCCCGAAAAACGAAACAGTGAGTAAGTCGGGTGTGACCAATGCGCAAACGGGCCAACACAACCTCCTCACGGCGACTGCGGCGACACGCCGAGTGCCACTCCTCGACAGTGCCTTTAATGGCCAGTAATTTATTACCGTCCTGTCCATGCCACAAGGTTTGCCAAAAAGCGTGTAACCTCAGACGCAGAGTTGGAAAGGCGTCCTTGGGTATCTGCCAAACAGTTACTGTAACGTTTCAGTTGAAAACCTTGGTCAGTTTATCGTGTCCAACATTGATGCTAGGTACCAAAATGTGATTGTTGGTGATTTCAAGCTTTCAACTGTGGACTGGGGCCACGTTACCGCGTCAAACTTAAATCACTGACATTTCTTAGATATCATCTGCCCATTGGGACTTACACAATTTGTTCTATAACCCACCCATGGTGAAAATATACTCAACCTTATTTTTCGCCCAGGATGAGCTTCTAATCTTTGATGTTGATGTGAGTGAACGTCTTGGGACTAGTGACCATTGTATGGTTACTTTTTCTGTCAACTGCATAGATTTTGGTGATTTACCACCTCCTGCCCACATGGGTAAGATTGATTTCAATGCTCTTCAGAATACATTGAGACTAGTGAACTGGCATGCAGACGTGTTCCGCTCTTGCGATGAGGTGGACTCAATCTGGTCCAGGTTTTTGGAAATTGTTGACAAACAGGTCAGCTGCTCCAATGGTAAGCCAACCACGAATCGTGGATTGGGTACTCGATTGCAAGTTAATATTAGGAGGGTTGCCAGGCGAAAACTCATCAAGTGGTGGCGTCTTCGTTTTTCACAGACAATGGAGGACCGTATTAGTTATAACTGCTTGGTTGAGGAATATGACCGCCTTGTCTCCGGCTGACGTTCCTCCCAGGAGAACAAAATTTAAAAAAGGAAACCTTTCTACTCTGTTTCGATTTTACCGCTTTCAGACCGGAAAAAAAAACATCCTTTAAAGTTGAATAGCAATTTTGTTATGGACTAACCTGATAAGGTGGATATTTTAAATTCTTTTTTGCTTCAAACTGTATTCTTGATGATAACATACTCCAATGTGGTCTCCCAGTTTTGACATTACATTTGAGCTTCCATAACCATGTCACTTTTTCTCCTTGTCTTGTTCGGTGTGCCCTGATGCATTTAAAACCTAGCCATTCTTTGACGCCTGACGGATATTCGGCTTTCTTCTATAGGCAGGTCGCGAACGAGATCTGTGTCCCTCTTTCACATATTTTTCAACTTTCTTTTCCCAATGTAGTGGGACATGGTAGCTCCCTCTTACAACTGAAAAGTGCTACGTTTTTCACATTTGCCGGCGGGAAACCGTTAGTTCTTACATTTTGCACGACCTCCTACTTCCTGGTGTTCTCGAGATAAATGATCTAAGTGTCCACCTGACAGCAGATTTAAAGTCATCAACACACTGCAACCTTATTGCAGCAAAAGCTTTTAAGCACCTTGCTATCGTAGAATGTTGCTTTTTGTCCGGCAACATGTTTGTAAAGACATGGGCCTTTAAAGTTTTCGTAAGACGCTTTTCTTAAACATGCAAGTCAGGTTTGGTCACCTTACCTATTAAGGGATATTGATCTTATAGAGTCGGTGCTGCATTGGTTCACAAAGCAGCTACCTGGCCTGAGAAATCTGTCCTATGGTGAACGTCTCCTTCGGGTTGGTTAAAGTCACTTGAGCTGCGCAGATTGAGGGCAGACTTGTGTATGACTTTCAAGATTGTTAGAGGTGTCTTGGCTGTCGACATGCTTTTCTTTTACCCCAGCCCTGTTACATAAACTAGGGGTCACTCCTTAAAGTTGACAGTGGTGTCTGCAAACTTGGAGTGTAGAAGATACTTTTTTGCGGTGAGGGTGGTCCACCCATAGAACTTCTTACCCGAGCAGACCGTGACTGCATCCTCTGTGAAAAGCTTTACTGCTCTTTTAAGGAAGTCATGTCTCAAGCGCTTTTTGAAACGACCAGAATTTGTGCTGCATCCTCTGGTTAACATGCGCGTTTGCTAACTCCTGTTGGACAGGAATAAGCGGTCTTGCCCTTCCTTCTCCATACCATCTACGTATGGTTAAACCTCATATTATTATTATTAAGTGATTACTTACTGAATAATGAGTTATACTGTACATAAATATCGAAAAAAAATTCTCTCACTGGTTGCACATGAAAGGGAATAGTGATTGTATTATTGCACATATCACTGATTGACTTAATATATTTCCAAATGTAAATTGGTAAACAAAGTTGCCTCTGCTTGATACTTAACATACAGAATTGGACAGATATGGAAAATATTGTAATCATATAGAATCGATTATTGGAAACCTTAAGAAAACAATAACAATTCTTCATAAAATAAAACATTTATTAATTATAAAAATAAAAAGGCCATTGTTGACGGCCTGATCACGCTCTACACAAGATACGCTTTTACCATATAACGAATGATATCAAATATTTTAATTTCACAAATTCAAAATCTGCATAATAAGGCCATAACAATTTTATTTGAAAGTTAAACATTGAAACACACATAGGAATATACAATACGTCCCAGAAATCCCGTCCACCCAAAATAAAGGGCTATATACTGGATATGAGTTGGTAATAACAACGTACTCAATTACTCATATAGGAAATCACCTACGGGGAATCTGATGATGGTTCCCAAAATATATCTCCTAAACTATTCAAGATGCGGACATAAAGTTAAAAAGTTGTTTGGAATTTTAACACAAGGCCAGCAAAGACAACAGCATTGAAATCGCGCCGTAAACAGGGAAAATATGGGCAAAACAACTGAGACCGTGCAGGGAAGCCAACCAAGGGGCAGCGATAAGCCTAGAAAGTGATCAAATACAGTTTTAGTAGCCTTAATTAGGTTTAATGGTGTTTTGAAGCAAAGATTATGCAGAAAACAATCTATCCAGCAAGCATGGAAGGAACGGAAGGTGAAAACGGAAGCTCACTGAAAATGGATATCTAGAAGGTGTACCATAACCAGAACACCAATCCATAGGCAGGAAAATACAGTACATTCTTCACTAATGAATACAAGTTTGCTTCCTTACGTTAAGGTGATAAAACAGATAAAATAATGCAGAACAAATTTAAATTGATAAAACAAATTTACAGAAAATATCCACAAAATCCTACTTTTTAGCCATAGCGGTATATTTATTGTGGTTCTGAACTTAGTGGTGCACCTCCCCTCAGAGCAGAGGGGAGCGGTACCCAAAGTTTGCGGAGCTTTCTCATTATTTTTTTTTAATTTCGCGAGCGGTTTCTTTGATATATTAAAAGAAAGCTATTTAGATTGTTCCCAAACCTTTTCTTTGGAGGCATAAAACTTCATTGGGTAGGGGGGGGGGGGGGGGAAACCCCGCCCCCCGGCCCCCCCCCCCCTCACGCTTTCGCCCCTGTTTCATACTATTACCGAAATTAGGCACAGGATTTCCTCTAGTCGATCGTTAGTCCTTCAGTGCACAACCACGTGATGATGCAACAAGTGATTGCTTATCGCTGCCCCTTGGTTGGTTCCCTTGCAGTGCCAAGTTGTATTGCCCATATCTTCCGTGTTTGTGGCGCAATTTCAGTTCTGTTTCCTTTGTTGAACTTGTGGTACCATCCCACACAACTTTCTAATGTACTTTATGCCCGTAGCTTGAATGGTTTAGGAGTTAAATTTTGGATGACCTTGAAAACGACCTCCAAGGTCAGTTTGGGATCCATCATCTGATTCTCCATAGGTGATTTCCTGTATGAGTGCATTGTTAATACCAACTCATAGCCAATATATAGCCCTTTATTTTGGGTGGACGGGACTTCGGAGACATACTGTATAAAAAGTTGGAATACTGAATATAGAACAATTGTTGGCTTTTGGATACCTTACTCAAATTTACTTTTCCAACGAATTTAAAATGAAGGTAAAAAAAAGTTTTAGGGCATACAATAAAAGGGTGAGTGAAACAATAATTAAAAACCCGTTCGGGGGGGGGTTGAGGCTCATTAGCGCCAACCTCAGTCACAGTTCAGTGGTCCGGGTTGCCACTGCACCACACATTACAGAGATGTTATTCAAACCCCTAATATAAATCTTGTCATACATCTGTACCTCCTGCAAAAATTGAAAAACACCGGACAGGAGGACAGACTTATCGCCCAATTGACGCTTCAGGACGCAGATGTTTGCAGATAGTATCGCCATTGAGACCATCACTAAATGTCACTGAAACTGTTTTATTCATGCATTACTAAAATTATCCTAAGCGTTTACGTAACATTTAAATTAGGCATCGATTTTACATCCATATTTGTCATTTATTTGTATGTATTTGTGTGTATGTAATTGCAAATATTTTTGCTGGGGCGCTATTGGAAACGAAGTTGGCTTCCATCCTTCCGTGTAGTCCTCACTATTTTAGTTGCTATAGAAACAAACGAATATGGAACTGACTAAAATAGGATTAAAATAACTTCACAGGACCATGTATTGACCAAAGATACACTGCGGACATGTAAGTAAACCATGGAGCTCATATTGTGAAGCATACGTATTACGGTGTAATACATTACCTAACGTGGGAATAAACGAATCGGGCCTAACGACTAGTTCGGTCGCCATTTGCATAGGTATGGTTAGCAGCATTCAGAGAAAGAAGTCGTTTTAGCAATTGACGTCTCGTTGGAAATAATATAATGTCACCTAATCTATTCTTATCCCACATACTGAAGTTAGTTTCCCAATTAGTAATGAGCGATGAATTAAGGCTTTTTAGTAAGTTTTATTTGATTCTGGTATCGTGTAACGCCAACTACTTGTGATTATCACTAATGCAGAAGAGCTGCTTATCACTTATTAATTGCCCAGATGGTAGACCATTCATTGCTGATCAGGATAAGCGTCCTTTGATTGGGTGATATGTCAAAAATATTTCTTTCCGAAATGAGGAGATACTCGTTATTATTATCATTATCATTATTATCATAATTATCAATATTATCATTATTATTATTGGATGAAATAATTACGAAATCTTACATATGATCAATAAAAAAAACCTTTTTATGGAGGGGAATAAAAAAACAAGAAAAAGGTGTAAGTAATGAGTTACTACTAAAATATCAAGAATTAAAGAATCAAATTTCAAAAAAAAATTAAGGAATGTAAACCGAATTATTATAAAAGAAAGTTAGAAGACTCCAATGATGAGAAAACAATGTGGGATGTAATAGATGAAATAAATGGCCAACAAAAAGAAAAAAAAAAACAAATGTCGATAAAGACATAACAGAAACATTTAATGAAATAGAGATACAAGATTTAAGAAACGAATTTAATAACAACTTTATAAATCAAGTATCCCAACTAAGACAAACATTTGAAAAAAAAAACTAATTAATTATAAAACCGGAAACCATTACAAAACAATTTACAAAAAAAACTAAGCAAAAAACAAATAAATGGAATGAGAATACTTTTTTTTGTACAAAACCCTTTTTTAAAAGAAATAATTCAAATAATTAGAGATTTAAAAACACGAAGGCAACAGGCATAGATGGGTTCAATACTGAAAATTTCAAAAAGTCAGAAGAAAATACATCAGCATTTATATGTAAATTAATAAATAGAATGATTGAAAAAGAAATATGGCCAGAACAGCTAAAAATACAAGTGCTGAGACCAATTTTTAAAAAAGGATATAAAAGAGATAAAAATAATTACAGACCTATTTCGTTATTATCTATAATAGATAGGATAATTGAAAGATTTTTTCGAATAAAATAACAGAATATTTAGACAAATTTAGTTTGTTAAATAAAATACAGTACGGATACAAAAAAAAAAACGTACAATGGACTTACTAATACAATAAATGAAATAATTACAAAAGCATTAGATAAAAAAAAATACATTGGTGTAATACTTATCGACCTACAAAAAGCATTCGATACTTTTGACCAGGAAATTTTAATGAAACAATGTGAAAGACTTGGTTTACGCGGAAAAATATATAATCTAATTAAAAGTTATTTGACACACAGGAAAGCAACAGTAAAATTAATAATGGATATAGTATTAAAAAGGATATAAAACACGAAGTACCTCAAGGGTCAGTGTTAGGTCCAATATTATTTTTAATATATGTAAATGATATAGATAATTATGTTAAGAGAACTCTTTTATTCATGTTTGCAGATGACACAATATTGCTATCCATAAACTCAAACCATACTGAAATGAATGAAAATCTCCAAAAAGTCTTCGATATGATCAACGGATGGCTAATAGAAAATGAATTATATATAAGCGAAGAAAAAACAGTACAATTAGAAGTAACAGTTCCGAAAATGAAAAATAAACACGCGATCAACTTAATAACGCACAGTGAACAATGCAAATTTATAAAAAATGGTATAAACAAACAAAACCGCTCAAAAAGTTGTAGGAAAATTGATTTAAAGGATACTTCAAAATATTTAGGAATAGAAATTGACTCAAAGTGGGATTTTAAACACCATGTAATGAAATTGATCATAAAACTTAGACAGATGATACCAAAATTATATAACGTAAAACATATTTTATGTAATGAAAATTAAAAAAATTCTCTATGAAGCATGGATAGGGTAGTGTTCTGCGATATGGAATCAAAATTTATGGCTTTGCTTCTGAATATATAATAATGAGACTGCAAAAAGTACAAAATAAATTAGTTAAGGTGTTATTTGGAAAAGAAGGAGAAATAACAAATGCTATCTTTATTTATAATAAAATACTAAAAATAAAATGAATTAAGAGACTATATCATAATACTTAAAAATTATTACGTAAATACATATAAAACTTATGATGAACCAAAAAGTTTATGCTTAAGAGTATCATCACGAAGATTTAAGTTACCCTCTTGGAATAATGCATATGTTACAAGAATAAATGATTATTACATACCACACACATTTAACAAACCAGAAAAAAATATGTTACATTTTCAAAGCAAACATGAATTAAAAAGTAAATTAATAGATGTACTTATAAATAGTTATAAAACTTAATAAAACTAACATACTAACAATTCATAAATTGTATATAATATATTATTATATTATTTATTCAAGTATGCATCTATTTATTAATCAAATATTGGTTTATGTGTTATGTGCATTATGTAATTATTGTAGCTCATACAAGTTATTATTTTAACTTCGAGCAATGTACGCAATAAACTTATTATTATTATTATTATTATGATTTTAAATAGCTTACACCAAGTAAGAAAATTTTTAATTAATAAAAACAAAAGACTGTTATACGATGCTTGGATCGAAAATCATTTACAATACGAAATAGCACTATATAGATTCGGAACTGACTATTTAATCTAAAAACATTAAACTGTCAAAGTTGTACAAAGCAAATGAAATTTGACAATAAACAAATTAAGTAACGAAATTATAATAGCAAAGAATTATTACGTAAATAGCATTAAAAACATAACCCTGACAAACAAAATAGATTAAGAATAAACACACATCATTTTAAAATTGGACTTATATTTAAAAAATGTTTAATGCACGGTGGTGACGTCACGCCAACACATCCCAATGCTAAAAGTGTAGCTGTTATATACGGTTAATCTGAAAACCCACACACGTGACCGTGAGTTAATTTTGATAACCCACACTTTTTCAATAATCCACACTTTTTTTGATAATCTAACACTTTTTCTGCGCTCCACACAACCACTGCTCTACCATATGACATACTTTTCAAAACTACCGTACACAACACAAATTCAACCAACATAAATAAGCACATTTGCAACCTGCGACATTTATCGTACTAACACGAAAAAAAAAAACCTCACGCAGGCTACTATGCTAGGACCCCATCCGTGCAGGAATGGCCCAATCCGCCAACCTTTCGCTCCGACAGTACTAAAACTAGGCTACCGACACTTGTAAAGACACCTAAATACACCTAAAAACATACGATACTCAAGTGAACAGCACATTTATAACCTGTCGACATTTTACGCACTAACACGAAAAAAAACAACCTCGCGTACGATGCTAGCCCTCTTCCCACCCCCATCCATGAATGAATAGTCCAAGCCTAACCCCCGACAACCTTTCGTTCCGACGGTACAAAAACTAGCCTACTGACACCTTCTAAACACACTTAAAAACCTACGAGACTCAAGCGAATAGCGCATTTTATACGCTATATCTTATTTAAACTAATAAAGTAGAAAAATACGGTTTTACCTTAAACACAAATGTCGGTGACTGGGACTGGATATAGGGACGTCCTCGTGTACGTGAGACTTTTGCAGATAGGAAGTTTAAACCAACTGGGAAGTTTGAGTTCAGGAATTTACGTCATAATTCACAAACAAAATTTTCAAATAATTTTTTTTTTTAATCTCAAATAACTAGATATGTTGGCTCGACATCACACCTTAGCATTACCCAGTGTCCCAGTGTGGCTTTCGACGGTTTCGGTCAACTATCGATCATCTAGTTGCCCTTGAATCAGATGTGAGGGAGGCTTTTCGCCTGCGTCATCATCTGGTTCAGGTTTTCTTTGACTTGGAGAAGGCGTATGATACGACGTGGCGTTATGGGATTCTCCGTAATCTCTATAACTATGGCTTGAGGGGACAGATGCTACTGTTGCTTTCTGCTTACCTCTCAGGCCGTTCTTTTCGCGTTCGTGTCGGGGCGACTCTTTCCCGCCCGTTTGTCTTGGAGAATGGTGTGCCTCAAGGAGGTGTTCTTAGTGTCGTCTTGTTTGCTATAGGGATCAACCCCATTGCTCAGCAAGCTGCTGTTCCCCAGTCATTGTTTGTCGATGACTTCGGTCTGCGCTTTCGGGCAGCTCGCATGCAGACCTGCGAGCGGCAGCTACAGCTGGCAATTAACAAAGTTTTCTCCGGACAAGACTGTGTGCATCCACTTTTGCCGCCAACGAACACTGCACCCGGATCCTTGCCTGTACTTGGGACAGGCACAAATTCCTGTTGTCCCACAGGCACGTTTCCTGGGTCTGGTGTTCGATTCCAGGTTGTCTTGGCTTCCACACTTACGTCAGCTTAAAGACAAGGCTTTGCGGGCGCTTAACATCTTGCGGGTCCTGTCGGGCACTTCATGGGGTGCCGATCGCGCTGCCATGTTGTGCCTCTACCGAGCCCTTGTCCGCAGCAAACTTGATTATGCGTGTATGGTCTATGATTCGGCTAGTGACTCCACTCTCCGGATGTTAGACACTGTGCATCACAGTGGCCTGCGTGTGGCGACTGGGGCTTTTCGAACTTCTCCAGTGGTCAGCCTCTATGCTGAGGCCTCGGAGCCACATTTGGCCATTCGTCGGCGACAGCTTGCCATTCAGTATGCTGTGTGTTTGCGTGCTGTGCAATCCAGTCCTGCTTGGTCCATGGTTTTTGGGCCAGACTTGCGAGTCGGTAGACGCAGGGTGGGTAAGGGTGATTTCCGGAATAGGCTCCAGCAGTCCTGTCAGGAGATAGCCTTTGAAATGCCCTGCGTCTTGAGGCTTGGGAGAATGCCAGTTGCCCCTTGGCTTGTCCCAGGTGGCAGTTTCATTTTCGCTCTGGCGTCCCTCCCGAAGGGTTCCACTCTACCAGCAAGGTACTTACAGGAGTTCCGGCGGCTGAGTTCTCAGTACGCCGGTTATCTGCGCCTGTTTACTGATGGGTCGAAGTCCGACGTTGGCGTGGCGTGTGCTTGTGTGTGTAAGGGTGTAACGGTTGCCCATCGCCTTCCATCAGGCTATTCTGTGTTCTCTGCAGAGCTTTTGGCTCTTGGTTTGGCGGTGGAATGGATCCTTGACCTTCAGGGCACGCATTTCATTGTCTTTAGTGATTCCATGAGTGCCCTAGGGTCCTTGGCGAATTACAATCCTCGGAACCCCTTGACACAACGTGTTCAAGCTTTGCTTTCTCGCTTGCCTGGCCAGCGGAAAACCGTGCTTTTCTGCTGGATCCCGGGCCATGTTGGGATAGCAGGGAATGAACAAGCTGATTCTGCTGCGAAAGGGGCCCTTTCTGGTCCGCTCGGTAGGGATCTCAGCCTTGTTCCCTCAGATGCCTTTCAAACTCTGCGTCTGAGGTTACACGCTTTTTGGCAAACCTTGTGGGACAGACAGGACGGTAATAAGTTACGGGCCATTAAAGGCACTGTCGAGGAGTGGCACTCGGCGTGTCGCCGCAGTCGCCGTGAGGAGGTTGTGTTGGCCCGTTTGCGAATTGGTCACACCCGACTTACTCACTGTTTCCTTTTGCGGGGGGTTGACCCTCCTGAATGTTCTTGGTGTCGACGGCCACTTACGGTCCGGCACCTACTTGTTGATTGTTGCCATCTTGATGGTGTTCGTCTTCGGTTCCATCTTCCGCATGACATTGCGCGTCAGTTGGGCGATAAGTCTGTCCTCCTGTCCGGTGTTTTTCAATTTTTGCAGGAGGTACAGATGTATGACAAGATTTAGATTAGGGGTTTGAATAACATCTCTGTAATGTGTGGTGCAGTGGCAACCCGAACCACTGCACTGTGACTGAGGTTGGCGCTAGTGACCAAGTTGTCGACGCGCCATTAAGCCTCAATCCTCCCCCCCTTAGCATTAAAACACATATCCGTGAAATAGACCTGGTTATCCCGAAATAATTGACCGTCTGCGAGAAACGGAACAATCCAAAGATCGAGGGGTTGTGAAATCGGACGAGCGCGCGAGCGCGAGTTCGATTTTGCTACCCCGCGTTCTTTGGACTGTTCCGTTTCTCGCAGACGATCAATTATTTCGGGATAACCCGGTCTACTTCACGGATATCTATTACTTAATCATCTTCCAACAGAACTGATTATATACAGTAGTAAAATTACAGTAAATCCAAAACTATAAAATATTTATTAAAAGAAATTAAAACTTGGGTATTTATCAAGTTACTAAAATTACTAAACAATGGATTTTATGCGAAATTAATTAAACCTAAAAATTCCATATTGTATAGAACTGTGCATTTTTTTTAGTATATTGTGTAAACTGGCTGTGTATTTATGAAAGAAATACTTATTTATTGTAGTAAAACTACTGTGTGTATTTCGTCTCTCACAAGCGTTTCAATAAAACTTCGGCCTTGATAATGCAATAAATTATTATATTATTAACATATTAATACTTTGTAAGCTGCCAATAAAAGAGAGTTGATTTTTTTCCACAAGCAGAGTGCCCGAATCCTTAATTTCTTATTTACTATGCCTTCGTCTTATCTAGATATTTCCACCATGTCTACCATGAATAAGGATCGCATCAAGTATTACCTACCCTTATACAGCATAAACTTGAAGCCTAAACTTGCTAGGTTCGCTTTTGAATTATGATGGTACCACAGTCAATGCTGGTATAACGATGCTGGTAATTTTCTTGTTCGACAGTGGTGTTTCTTAGTTTTCAGCATACCTGCTTGCTAAATATGATGAGTATGTTGTTTATCGTTTAAAAAGCTTACATTAAAAAGTGTTATATCTTTTACTTTGTATGTCTAAGTTACCAAACAATTGTAATTTTGGAAATATTTTTATTTTATTTTTTAAAATAGGTACTTGTTTATGTTTTTTTTTCTGTAAGATTTTGTAGGCTAAGCTGTGGTTTTCATTGCGTAACTTGATTTAAAGGAACATATCTCCCTGGTGGCTTTCCTGCATGACTAAATTTTGCGACATTAGTTCAAACGTATATTCTTGTTTTTTTTGTGTGCGAGGTGATTTGGCGACATTAACTCTAACCTGTATAAATGTTGCCAACTGCAATCTCATCGGGTTGCACGATATACCGGAAGGATCTATGTCCTCTTAATTAGTATTTGTACCGGAATTACTTTTAGTACCATTATTTGTTTCTTTTAATGTCTACATTAATGATTTCGCTGTATAGTTGCATTAATATGCGATTTTAACATGTCTACTAACCGCAGAAGGTGAAAGCTCGCAATGACGAGTATCGCCTTCAACGAAAATTGACGGAAAGCTGCACATGATATTGCACTGCTGCTTGATTTAGCAAACAGTAGGCTAAGCACTGTCATCTCATGTTGAGAAGATGCTATGTTAAGCTAGAACAACGCTTTCAACAATACGTAACAATCAATTTGTAGACTTGAAGGTCAATTCCTCATATCCCTAACGTCAGAGCGAGTTTGACCATGTGAAAAGGGCACTATTCCTCATCATTTCTTTTCGACTGGAGTTAGTTTGGAAGCTATCAGCCTTATTCTTTGTCAGTTACGAGTGGGGGAAGAAAATTATTAATCAGTTTGTCATGTTTCGACCAGATCTTAGTTCATTCTTTTTGAGTGCATTCTTAGTTTTGGCGATTTGGAAGGTTGAAGCTGGTCAGTAAACTATGTCATTGCAAAAAAATATCATTGCGATTGATACAGTAGTTTCTTTAGATATGTTTCAGACTCGTGATTTAACATTAGCAGTCGTCTAAGAAGCTGACGTTTTTGAAAAATGACGTTGCAGTTAAACTGAAATTATGCTGTCAGACTGACTTTTAAAAATAATTAGATTTATTGTGATTTTAGGGTATCGTACAAGAGGCTATTTAGATGTATTAACAAATTTGTTTCGTGCGTGACGCAAATAATCTTTTCTGAAAAACTGGTCTGGTTACCACCAGCCTTTGTTTATTGTCCTTTCTAATTACATGACAGCAAAAAATGCCTGGATACAAACAAAGAAAATATCGTAAACACGTAAAGGTACTGCATTATCAAGCACCCACTAGAAGACTGTTTTTAACTTAGATTGTTTTTTTTTAAATGCGGAACAGATTAAAATGTATACACATGGAGCACAACGCATTAAACGAGGTAAAAAGCCACCTAAAATTTCGGAGAGAAACACTTGTCTCCATTTTTAAAGGTAAAAAGTAAAAACACAAGCAGACAACACCACAGAAAACCTTTCACAAGGGGGCCACCATATTGGAATGTGGATGTGCGCAAAGGATCATGGGAGTAGTGGACTAGAGGAAGTGGAAGTGGGGGAGGGAATGTTGCATGTGTTATTATTATTGTTTTTTGTTTGCTTGTTTTTTTTGGGGGGGGGGGGGTAACACCAAAACATTATCAACCCTGCCAGAGTAGACAGGTTTCCAGCAGAAAAAAGATGGGGAATAATAAAAATAAAAATAAAAACATAATTAAAAAAAAAACACTTAACGTCGTGACTTGTACACACGCGTCTGTAACTTTTTTTCAGGAACTAGGCCTGCTGGGGGACGAAATTAGAGTAAGTGGTGGAAAAAAATTTAATCCAAGTTTCGAGGTTGGAGTGGGTTGGGATCTGAAAGTTGAAAACAGAGTCTTTATGAAGAGAATAAGGAAGGTTTCAAGATTAACTCTATTAAAATAGGGTTAATCGTCTACTACCTGTTTTCGCCACCAGTGTTGAATCCGGGCTTTTTCATAATTCACACTCACCCAAGATTCGTGTTCACATCTTACGATTGCTACGTAAACACCCTCCACTTCAAAAACCTTCTAATTTCTTTCTGATTAGAAAACTGCTGCCAACCGTTTAGTGAATAATCCTGATCTTCAAACTATGCGTGCTGACAAATCTTCTGCCACCGTCATCATCTCTACTTCAGAGTACAACGAAAAAGTGTTTTAAACCCTCCACAATACTCAGCTTTACACACCAGCCACACCCAACTGTAATCCAACTTCCCGAGTGCAGGCATTGGTTAAACGATTTTTGAAATCACTTGTTGCCGATAACCTAGTTACAAAAGATTTTGCTTCCACACTCTTGGTTCCTGAACCCTTTTCCCCATTCGTTTTTTCTCAAGCTAAAACCCATAAACCCGGAATACCATTCCGTCTTATTACTACTGCCGCCTTAGCTCCTACTAATCTTCTTGCAGTTTTTCTCAAACCACTTCTTAAAGAACTCTCAGTCTGTCCATTTGCTGTTAAAAACTCAAATGAATTTTCGGCCCGTATTACTCAACATCCTCCTCCATCCAACACCATTGCATTTAAAGCCGATGTCATTGCACTTTTCCCTAGTATTTCTCAAGACCTGATTCTTAATGATGTCGCACAAGAATGCCAAGATAACCACGACCTACTTCGTAAACATCACCTTTCAACTGAACTTGTTATCCGGATTTTAAAGTTTATTTTCAATAATAGCTACGTAAGGTTTCAAAATAACTACTTCTTCCAAACCTTAGGGTGCCCTATGGAAGGCACACTCAGTTCCTACTTGTGCGATATTACTTTGAAGAGGCTTGTTTCTCACCTGAACTCCACTTTCCAGATTTGTAATAATATAGCAGGTATGTTGATGACATATTTAATCAAATTTACCTTACTGACTTTGCTGCCATTACTAAAGCATATAACGACTTTCATCCTTCTCTTCAGTTAACATTTGAGACACCCGTTTCTAATTGCCTGTCATTTCTTGACCTCAATCTTACATTTACTAGTGATTCCATTACCTACCGATATTTCGTCAAACCTACTCAGATCACATGTGTTATTCCCTTTTCGTCCCACACTCCCCTTCACATCAAACTCTGCACTTAAAGGAGAAGTGCGTCGAGTGTTCCGCAACACCCAACTTTCTTCTGAAATCCCTACTGCACTTGCTCAAATTAAGCCCAAGTATATTTTGGCTGGATACCCTTCCCCCCTCGTTGATAAAATTTGTTGTACCAGCGTCCCCCGCACCCCTACCAACCCAAGCCGATTGCTATTTTTGCACCATACATTGGTAAAGTCAGTGACCACATCAGCTCATTCCTCTTAGAATTTAACGTTAGGTTGGTTCCTACTCCAACTCCCGACCTTCTACATTTCCTTACTAAACCTCAACTTCGTGTTACCAAACCCTTACCTCAGCGTTTTGTCTACGCCCTCCCATGTGCCGAGTGCCCCAAAATTTATTTGGGACAAATGGAACGTGGTAAGGCCCGTCTCTCATCCCACATCAGGAATGTTGAAGCCCAGAAATCTTCTAGTGCACCGGCCCAGCATGCCTTTCTAACCGGACACAAGCTTGACACCTTTCACTTCACCCCCCTGTGCAATGAAACCGACTATTTTAATAAAATTAATCTTGAAACCAACCTTATTGTTCTTCTTAAAGACTATGTTTTCAACTATAGGATCCAACCTACTCTAACCTCCAAACTTAGATAAGTTTTCTTCCACCACCTACTCTAATTTTGTCCCCCAGCAGGCCAAGTTCCTGCAAAAAAGGTACAGAAGCGTGTGTACAAGCCACGATGTAAGTGTTTTTTTTTTAATTATATTTTTCTTTTTTGTTTTTATTATTGCTCATCTTTTTTCTACTGAAAACTTTTCTACTCTGGCAGGGTTAATATTGTTTTGGTGTTACTTCCCCCCCCCCAAAAAAAAAACAAGCAAACAAAAAACAATAATAATAACACATGCAACCTCCCCCATTTCCACTTCTTCTACTCCACTACTCCCATCATCCTTTGCATACATCCACAATCCAATATGGTGGCCCCCTTGTGGTGTTGTCTGCTTGTGTTTTTACTTTTTACCTTTGAAAATGGAGAAAAGTGTTTCTCTCCGAAATATTAAGTGTCTGTTTAACTCGTTTAATGCGTAGTGCTCCATGTGTATACATTTTAATGTTTTTAACTTGCCAGTATTGTTGCATCTGTTTGTACTAAAAATTGCTTCATCATAATTATATTATAGGACGATTACCTTTGGCGCAACTAAAGCAAACGTTTTAAATCATGGTTGCCATATAAACGCATTAAAGACCAAAACAGAAATTGTTGAAAATGATTGATATTGCAAGTACAATTTTGTCATTTTTTCCCTCTCTAATGACTAAGGTATAACTTCAGTTATGGGGAAATATACTAAAAATGTATAACTGCAGCTGTACCTGAAATCCTTCCATAGACATTCTCTTTCGGTGAATACTGTGTAATGTGCCCGTGCAATGACTGGCCTAATGATTAAAACATAATAGACATATTAAACCTCTACAGAGTTCTGTAAAATTCTATAGAGTTTTATAAAATATCGAACAACATGTGTTCTACACAGATGTATAGTTTCTAAAGAAGTTCTATAAAGTTTCTAAAGAGATTCTACACTTTCTAGGACAATTAAACTATCGTTTACAGATTAAAAAGAATTTCTGTTGCGTCAAAACTACAGCAACTACATTTATAGCATATGCCTCATCTGCCTGGCGTGTTTCTATCTCATAATTCATAAGAAAAAAATTAATGGATTTCATCAATTTGGGCCAAAAATAGCTGATATCTACCCGAAAACAAAACTTGTTAAGGATTCCCACCAAGCTTTTCGGCCGTAGAAAATCGTGATATCAAACGCCAAGCTCTTTCGCCAAGCCGATCCCACCGACTAAAACTTCAAACGTTTAATGGAATAATAGAAAATGGCGCAGTAAGCAATTTTCATATATTTCATTGATCCTTCGGACTATTACTCGGTGGGATTATCTTGGCAAAAGAGCTTGGCGTTTGATATCACGACTTCACACGGCCGAAAAGCTTGGCGGGAATCCTTAACAAATTTTATTTTGGGGTAGATTAAATAAACAGTAAACATGGCATTAAAAACATCAGCAAAGAAATATTATTTCGAACTTCTATGGCTGGTATTCCACTCCACACAGCAAAGAGATAGAGTATTGTTTGCAGTTTCGTGAGTCGGCAGTATACCATACCCCACATACCTCCCCACTTTGAGCAATGATTTTACTTTTCAGTTCGGCTACCACAAGAAGATAACGAATCATTTTTAAAACAAGGTACATCCCTTGTTAAAATTCATGCACGTCTTAATAACCCAAATATTCATTTTTGTGGAAGGTTATTTTTTCAACCAAATCCGTTAGTCGAATGACATAACCGAGAAGCTGGTTGTCGGTCAGAGTAGGATTGACCGTACCCCCTCTATTCCTATAGTCAGGTGGCAGAGATGGTAAATTCAAGGAATCGTTCACTTTTTCATGAAATCGTGAAAATTGGCATGATGAATGTGCATGCCTGTGAGATTATTTTAGTCTTCTGTACAGACGTACCGGATGAGAAGACTATATTGCAACGACTTTTTTCGTCCGTCCGTCGCTTTTTTAAACTTCGCAATGGATTACCAGATAGAGACGACCACTGTTTACAACGTTAGATTCAGTGTCAAAAGTTAGTTAAATAACATGGCGAATTAAAACATCGTTACCTCCTTACAGCTAATAGACTTCTTCGACTTAACTAAATTAAATAATAACATTTCATCGTCGAATTGAAATCCTAAGGATTTGTGTTAACGCAGCCGTAAAAACAAAAACATTTTAGCTTCGATTAAAAAGAGTCTTTTCGCATTGTTGCATGAATGAATAGGCTTACGGTCGAACCCGATTCTCCATTAGGCCTATCTGCTACTTACGAAACTAAAACTGCCGTTGAAAAAATTAGGTCTAAAAACTGAAAATTAAGCCTAAAATCACGTTACCATGGCTACGTCAATATGCTGCGAGTCGCTGCTGGCTTTCTCAACCACAGGGAGCTGGCACGGACAACATCATACCAACAACAGACATAGATAAAGGGCGAAA
>JAHWFP010095638.1:0-11487 GCA_023313725.1 Lithobius niger | reverse complement strand
GACTATTTAGTGAGGGTGCCATAACCAACTTCAGAAGGCAGACTATTCAACACGATTACCGAAAAAGTGTTTTCGACAGTCTAACCTTGTTCGGTTCACGGTTAACTTTTGTGGGTGCCCTCTGGTCCTTTCACTCCCTTGAATAACGAAAAACAGGCCGTAATTTACATCGTAAAGATCCTGCAGAGACCTTAGGTGAAGGCCAGGTCCGCAATCGGTCCATGCATTTCTAGTGTTGGTAGTTTTAGAGTAACCTGATTATGTTTTATTGTAGTACCCAGGTAACAGTTTTGTAAACCGTCGCTGGAGCGCTTTTATCAGCTCAATAGCCTTGAATAAATATGGACACCAAACTGTACCAATATTCTTGTGCGTGCGACGATGCTTTTCGGTTTAAATAGCTTAACTTCTTACGTCCACGTTTAAAAACGTAACAAACAACTACAAAGATTTTTTTGTTTTTGTTTTTATTAGTTATTCTTTAAACGCGAAAAGAATTTTGATAACACTATCGCATAGCTTTCGTATCCGTAATTTTGCAATATCGTCAATCACTACATTCACTGTTATTTTTCTCGTGGTTTTTCTGCGTAGTTTTTTTTTACCTACCATTGTTTACACGAGGCTAATCTGTTATTACACGATTCATCCACTTTTCCCAGCCTTTCGAATACTTAGCAACCAACAACACGGGAAAAAAATGCCATTTAATTTTTACATGAGGGAAGGAAGAATCACAGCGATTAAGCGGAAGATGGTCGCTGGCTAGCAGTAATGACGATTCCACGCATGCGCTGTAGCCTATTTGCGTATCTCGGCAACGGGTAACAACACCATTCTGTTTTTGGTCACTCAAGCGTTCCTGTTTGGCAAGACCCGCGCCAGAAAATCGAGCTGCCCCATCTGGAGACCAACGCTGCAACTCGCTTACGACGCGACCTCAGGTGGCCTGCCCAAGAACTAGATCTCGTTGAGGCAACGCCGCTTCTTATCGTGCCTCAAGACAGACGGCCACCAAAAGCGCCTTCTCACATAATTCTAGCTCTAGGATGGTTTCGGGTATCGTCGGAAAATGACTGCCGTAGCCTTGTGAAAATAAAACATTAAACATAGGGCAACCCGTCTGTAAAACTGCACCTTTTCCCATCAGAACGAACATGGCCCATTTTTTTTCCTAGTGTTGCACCCATGCGGGGCAGGGGAGGGGGGGGGGGGGGGGACTAAGAGTAAAATATGTTAAGAACAGACAAATAAGGCATTTATTTCAAATGAAAAAAATGCTGAAAATTTGCTTTTATTATAAGCTTCAAAGGCTGGAAATTGCTGGAAAAGTGTTGCTTACTGGTTCTGGGGGACTTAACAAACTCCCACCGATCCTCTTTCACCCCTCAGGTGAATTCTCCAACCCCTTTACGAGTTTAATCTTTTTTTGCCCCATTCCCTCCCCCCTCCAAAATAATAATAATAATAATAAATATAGCTGCTTCTCTGCTTTACCCTGTTAATATACTCACCAATTTTCCTTTTTCAGCTAAGAATAAAAGGACAAACTGTACAGTTGATAATTAGCGAGATGTTGTTATCACTGATGAGAAATTAGTGGTGATGGGTGCGGACGAATCGCTGGTAGTCGACGTCTTCCTAGGAACAGGCATGTCCCTTTATTTGTGCGGATATCTCAGTACTACAACGGCCTCCTAAAGGGGGGGGGGGGGAGATGAGGCTTAATGGCGCGTCGACAGCTTGGTCATTAGCGCCAACCTCCTAAAGGGGTGGACGTCTCAGTACTACAATGGTCATCTAAAGGAGTGGACGTCTCAGTACTACAATGGCCGTCTAAAGGAGTGGACGTCTCAGTACTACAATGGCCATCTAAAGGAGTGGACGTCTCAGTACTACAATGGTCAAATAAAGGAGTGGACGTCTCAGTACTACAATGGCCATCTAAAGGTGAGGGCGTCTCAGTACTACAATGGCCACCTACAGGAGTGGACGTCTCAGCACTACAATGTCCATCTAAAGTAACGGAAATGTCGCCAATTCAGACTGTTAGGCTGCTTTAGTAAGAGAGCTATGGAAGTCCACTGCTAGAAATGCTGAAGAGTTGTGGAGGGAAATCCCGGCTGCATGGGCACGGATCGGTGACCATTAATATTTCTTCAACAATCTTTCATTGTCCGTGTCTAGACGGATGCAGTTAGTTGTCGATGCATCCGGAAACTGGACAAAATAGTAACTTTGGACAAAATACAGTATTATTGTATTCATACAAAAGCCAGGGAAAGAAATGTTAGTACTTGGTATTGTGCACTAAGCAATCCTAATTTTAGGGGAGGAGTGGAAGGTGGGAATAAATATCCGTTTCGTGTAGTTAATTTTTAATGCACTCGTTGTCGTGTTTGAGATCCGGCTTATATTCTTAAATTGGAAAATGAACGAACACTGCTATGTCGCATTGCTTATTAGTCTTACAGTAATTTAAATACAGCAATAGTTTAATGTGAATTGAACACTACAGTAGGATTAGAGTGTCAAAACATTACTTCTGTAGTTTCTTAGTTGCTCAAATAAGAAATAATGGTGCGTTTTTTTTTTTCTGGTGGAGCTGCTTTGCACAGTTGGTTATACATTTGGTGCTATCTTTGGTAAACTTTAGCCTGCTTATCCAAATAAAGCCACCAGTGTCAATTATTAAGAATGCTTTAAGTAATTTTTCTTTGCATAATAGTAACTTTGTAAATCATATCTTGTTTAATCCTAGAACGACCAACGAGGTTTCGCGTGACCCCCACAAGTAGTATTTCGCATAATTTTAACAGCCCATTTTCTGGACATTGTTTTATAACGTATTTTGAACATTTCCACAGACTTTTGACCTGATCTAGGTTTTTTTTACGAAATTTAGGCTTTGCGGGACTTTGCCTAACTCTGCAGAACCTTGAAACTTAGCCACAGCTCTCTGTTTGATAAAAAAAAAAAAAAAATTATAACATAATTTTGATTTTCCCACGTGATACTAATTATTTCGACATAATTTCCCACGTTATACTGATTATTTCTACATACTTTTCCTGCACAAACTTTTTTTTTTGGGGGGGGGGGGTTCTCATAACTATGAATTGTGAAGTTTCGCCCAAGTAAGGTTTTTCAAACAAAATGAACGTAAGCAACAGCTTTTTAATTTTATAAAACCTTGTTTCATTTAAACAAATATCATGGCCCTTGATAATCAGTGTCCTTAAAGTGTATTCATCAAATAAAAATTATGATACTGACAGTGAAGTTTGATTATTTTGTACATCTTAATTAGGTGGTGGTGTCTTGGATCCCCTTGATGGCCTCCAAAGTTTGAAAAAAGTACGTTGGCCGTTCTAAGGTTAAGGCAACATTTTACTTTTGTTTGAAGCTTTTTTTTAAATTTCATATTACAGTAGAATTCACCACAAATGCTGCCTCGTTTATTTCTGCTAAGCCTGATTGATACGCAGACCACACGAAATGTCGACATAAGTTAAGCTGCTAAGGTCACCTCCTTACTTACCATTAGCGGCACTAGGAATTCTTTTTTCCGGGGGGGGGGGGGTGCTCACATTTTCATCAGCTTTCTAGTAAATAACAGTAGTTCGAATTTTAACAATTAATTTGCCCATCCAAAAATATTTGTACGAATCGGCCTGCATCGAGGAAACTATATGTGGTGTGCATGGGATGGAACCGTTGGAGGAGAAGGGGGAGGGAGGCGAGATTTCATAAAGTAACAAATAACTATTGAATAAGAATACAAGCTTGGTGCAGTTACTTTTTAACGTCATCATGAATACCATTTTGGTTTGCGATTTTGTATGAACTTTAAAAATTTTGGAGGCACAACGGAAATCTGCATGGGAGGGAAGCACCCCATCACACACACACTGTTAGTTACATGTCAGTGCTCAACTTCACCGTCTTCTCTTTTCTGTTCTCCTGTTAACACGTCAAGTTTAAATCTTTTGCACTGAATGTATTAAACAGCATTGGGAATAAGGCGAAATAGAACTTTGAACCTGGCTCACAGTGAAAAAAAAACACGAATTCCATGGAAACTCAAATAGTGGGTGCTCGCTCGCCTAGTAATTTACAAAACAAAGAAACTACTTAAGTAGACCGATAAACCTATTTTGATGCTGAATGGGCGTATGCGGCAGGATCAGTATCGATACCAAAACTCAATAAAATACAGACTTCAAAAGCTTGACGAAATTTGGACCTTAAGACTTCATAGATTTATCGGTTTTTCTTTTAGTAAATATTTCTTCTAAACTTACGCTATTGGCTTGATATTAACACCATTGAAAAGTATCTATCCAACTGATATTGTGAATCTTTTTCGAGGTGTAAAGTAGGTGGAAGGTAAATGCGTAAGACCTTTACTCCCCCTGACAACCTAATTGCGAAAGGAGATCACTGGGCATAATAATTTTTTTTACAAGTGCTGAAGTAATTGTAGACAAATTTATCCCAGTACTCTTTCTGCCAAAATCACAATTTTCACATTTCCCTGGTCATTTCCCTCTTGACACACGAGTCATTAAATTAAAAATGTTCACCTATAATGGTAAAAAAAAAAAACAGTAAATGTAAGTAAACCGTTTAGCATCAATTTCCAAATTTGTCAGTTCGTTTTAAAAATCAAAATACGTTTATGCTGGGGGGGAGATGGAAAGCAGCTTGCAACATTAAACTAGTTTATGCACAAAATGTGCCCTGAAGGAAGGGCAAACCCAGGGATTCGAACTGTGAAACTTCCAAACGTAATAATAACAAGAACGTAACAATGGAATTTACATCAGGAAAAAAGAGATGCATCAATGCTTGCGTAGCAAAAAAAACTTCACAAACCGATGTCCACTAGTGTACAATGCGTATACTTCATGTGATAGCCTACTTTTGTATAGGGCAGTGACATGACGTAGTATTATTGTATATAACTCTATGGTGGAGCCAGTAACTGGGTTAGCTGCAAGGGGCACTGGAGGGCGAAAAGAAGGGCGCCTTACTGAAAGACAATGCTGTCAAGAGTGGATTTCTTAGGCCTATAACGCGCGACTTTTGTCGATTTGTTGGCAGTTGCTGACATTTTCAAGCAAGTGGAATCTTTATTTTCCGATTACAACCTCGCAGCATAAGGGATTGAGAAAACAACGATTTTTTAAGCCTAAGAAATCCGCTCTCAAAGCACTGCCTTGACTAGAAGTGCCGTTGTTTCACCCTCCATTTCAATCTAGTGCCCCTTGCAGCTATCTCTCTTGTAGCCAATTATGACGTCACTTGCCGCTGCTGGATAGCTATTCGTAAAAAAAAAAATTATATGAGACGGGTCGTAAAATTGTAATGAATTGTTTGCCCTGTCGCATTTTGCCATGGGACGGCAGATTTTTATCTTTTTCTTGCCGGTATTAGCATTTAAAATGAGATATCCCTTGTCTACCGCACACATGACTTGAACCATCCTATAATTACGTCGAGTCGATGGTTTGTGTAAGGCCTGCTGCAGCCATTTTTATCTTTCTGCGAGGCTGAAGCAAGACTTTGTTGCAGTTGGAGAAGTCGATGGCTGTAAGATTGCGAGACATAGGCCGTCTTGTGTTCGTGTTTTAAGAGCCGACAACATAAATGAGTGTTGACTTGACTTAATTTGCAAACAGGTTGTGTTACGTAATTAATCAACCAACAAAACATAGCAATACATTTTTTTTTATTTCTAAACTACCTAATGTTGGTTTTAGAGTATATCCCGATTTTTTTTAGATTCGTATGAAGGTCGCAAGACGAAACTGGATGCCAGAAATTTTTGTTTTTCTATCTGTCGTGCAGGTCGAAACGCTTCATTTCTCAAATGAGGGTATTTGCACATTTGTCATTAATTCCTTGAGCAGCACGGATGTGCTCAAAGAGGCTGTTCTATGGGTCGGTCGTGGGGTTCGAAACGGCATTCGCTTGGTTTGGAGGTGGGGATGCTGACCACTGCGCTGTACTTGCTCGCTTTACTCGGGGTCGCCGGGAACCCCTCAAAAAAGCTCGCGTTGCGCCTGGAACTTTACTTTTTACCCGGTCTTACAGGTTTACAGTATACTGTACGCTTGGTCTCAGGAGGTTATAAGTCAGTTGAAAATAAGTCATCGGTGAAAGTTATACACCACAAATAAACGTAGTACAGTAAGCCACCTTCATACACTTATAAGTTTCATTCAAGTGACATGACCCGGATTCGAACCGGCGAACCACTCTATCACCAGATCGCTATAATACCACCTTTACCGATATGGCCACTTGTCCACCGGCATAAAGATAACTCACTGCGCGTGTTGTTGGTGCGCACGGACGTATGGTTAGGCTTAAAATGCGCGGGAGGTCGAGACATGGGTCTCCATCTAGTTTCGTGATGTCCACACTGCTGGTTTGCGAGATATCACCCTCTGAAGGGTCACCCATAACACTCGTAATGCTATTTCGGCCTGGCCGAGCGAGTCACATGTTGTAAGGTTTTACGGCATTTCTCAGGACGCAGTGCGGTTTCCTCCTAAAGACTCATGCAAGCCGTATACTGATTTTCGATCATTTTTGACAGTTATACTCAGATTTTCAATGCACTTTTTTTTTGTAATGCGCATTATGGTCCACACACAAAAAAAAATGAATAATGCAAAGGCCCATTTATTCGCATATAACCCATTTATTTACAGAGCCAGATCTCAAACAAACAAACATGGGGGGGGGGGGGACCATTACAGCGCAAGAACGGAGGCGTTTTTAGTGCTGGAAACGAAGGCTTTAACCACTCGGCTGTGCTTGCTCGCTTCAAGTGCATGGTCAGAGCCTTGGTTTCCAACAGTAAAAACTCCTCCGTCCTGGCACTGAAGTAGTTTTAAAATATGGCAAAGTTTCAGCGGGCGATAATGCTGTAAATGACACTGAAGATCACTGTGTATCAGGTTCGCCTCCCATACGGATTATGTCATACTTTGTGAGTCAAAAATAACTCAAAACGTGTACTGTCAGCATTCAAGTCATGTGTAGGCTGAGCTTGTTCCTTCGGAGGGCTACATACAGGAGAAAAGAAAACAAGGGCGCAACAGTGACAATTATGTACCGTAAAAAGAGCTAAGATTCTGTAGAATTTTACTTTATGCCTTTATTTCATTGAGAAAAATAACTGGAATTCGAACCCATCGGATCTTCTCGTGCGACCGTGTTATCTGAGACACAAGGCCAAATTTCGGCTTTGGAGAGATTGCTCAGACGGCAGGGCATTTGAGTAATTAACCAGGCATCGTTGCTTCGAATCCCATCCACGGCACGTCTTATTTCTCACCTAATGTTGATTTTTGTGATATGATTTTCGCTTTTGTGATATTGTGCTTCTTTACTTCTTTTCAGATGCTGTATTACCCTTGGCACGCAATTTAAGTGATATCACAGGTAACGACCACACATGGTGTTAGATAATTTTTTCACCTTGGTCCCTCCATCTTGTTTTTAATGCACCGTGGTATTATCGTTACAAATTATACCACTCGATAATTTTTCTCAATCACTCGTTGAATTCCCAAGCTGATAAAAACACTTCACGCACACGCTAACTGTTTTTTTTTTTGGTCTTTGGTTTTTTTTATCCAATTCGGAATGCAACTCGTATTGTAGAACAATGACTGATATTAAAGTAGCCTTTTGTGGTTGTTAGTTATGCACAATTATGAACATCGCCATAGTGGTGCATAAATGTAGCAATTTGACTCTAGATGCTTATGGCATTGTTGACCCAGATTCAATCCGTTTAGCAAGCTGATTCTGCCACAACACACGTGAGTGAACAACTTCCTTTCCCAGAAGATTCCGTACGACTCGAGTACAGGAAGAAGTTGTAACTCAGTGACGTCACAGACCGTTGCTACTGGCAACAGGAATCAACTTAGAAGATGCAACCGAAGCAATCCACATTTCTACTGGCTGGAGCCCAGGATTCGCATTGCCCTTTTGTAAAAATTCTGAATTATTTTTAAAAATGTAGTCCTCACATTGTATGTCCAAAATGATTAAACAGTTGTTTCCGTCAATTGTCAAAACCATTCTGGCTTTCGTTTCACAGTAAGGGCTTCTGACAGTGGTATTACTAGTGGAAATAATATTGTCTGTCTTCCTAAATTCGATTCATTTGTTAACTGTACCCATCAAACCCACGCTCGTGTGTAACCATCCCATCGAATGTACCCTCTTCACTGGCGTATCTGATGCTTTCATTCATTCTGCAAAATGATCAATTTTAAGTATAAAAAAAAAGAAAAGAAAATGAAGAAGGTTTGTTGATGGTGCGATTGCAAGAATAATTGCGCCGCTTTAAAGAGGATCTTTCGTTTCAGCGGTTATAAATGAAGCCTTTAAATTTAGACGTTGCTGCCGACAGCTGCAATTTGTCCGACTGGAAAGCAAAAACGTAATCTTGCGGAACCGAAGCATTAAAACACTTGCAGACAAAGTGTTGGCAATATGCCAGGCTTACGTGGGCTACCTACAATCAAGTTTTGGTTGTAATTTGCGGTTAGCATTACGCAATTCTTTTATACTTAAGTTAGCTTCACTATGAGTTACTGTTTTCTTAGCAAACAATTGGAGTTTTTTTTTTCTTTGTAGTGGCTGGTTAACTAAAGCAAAAGGAACAGATAACGATGGTGGAATCTTCCTCGACAGCTTTGGTTTCAAGAGTTCTAAAACGCAGTACGAGCTTTGTAAGGGGTCCAACGGACCTCGAACATATACTACAAGGGCGAATCAATACAACTTGGTGCGAATTGAACAACGCACTTTTTTCTTCCCCTGCTCTAATTAAATCATGCCCTAACGTCACGTTATTTTTTTCAGAATCCCACGCTGAGTAGCGTTTGCGACATTTATATCAATTTTACAAAACAGGTCTGCACAAAAAAAGCCAAGATTACGCACTTTAACAGCATGAATTATTAAATCATAAATATTTTTTTTTTTACTTCTGTAATTGTAAATACGGATTATGGAAAAAACAGGAAATAGTCAAATTAACGTCGTTTTCAACTGCTAAGGTTATCTCGGGACGGAGAGGGACAATTTTTGCCAGTGCATACTTAAGATCTTATACATGCTACAATCGACATGAACACGACCGGATTACGGTTTCGGTCTTGAAAAACTACGCCAATATGGCTGTATTAATGGTGACCCGAAAAAAAAGCCTGGGAAAAAAAAGCCGCGAAAAAAAAAGCCTGGAAAAAAAAGCTGATGGAAAAAAAAGCCGCGGAAAAAAAAGCTGATGGAAAAAAAAGCCGATGGAAAAAAAAGCCCCGGAAAAAAAAGCCGCGGAAAAAAAAGCTGATGGAAAAAAAGGCCGATGGAAAAAAAAGCCGTGGAAAAAAAGCCGCGGAAAAAAGGCCGATGGACAAAAAAAAGCGCGAAAAAAAACTGGTTGAAAATTTACAAAAAAACTACCTTAATGCACTTAGCGTGTGTATTAATCATTCATTGGCTGCATGTTGCTCGATCAAGGTCACCTTTGGAAACCCGACGGGAAAAGAAATCACAAGTTTCCTGCCAAATTCCTTAACTGGGGAGGCTGTGGGGGAAGGTTCACTCACGTTTCGCCGACTCCCGTTTCGCCGAATTTCAGTAAAGATATACTCCCGTTTCGCCGACCGCAAGAAATAAAAAGTTCATTCGCATGTAGCTAAAAATATAGACTGACTTGACCACTTTAAGAAATAATTATTTGGCACAATTTGTAGCTTAGGTGAACCTCATTTTGACAGGAAGCTACCAATGAAAGAAAAAATGTATTGCCATATTGCACGATATGCTACGATTTAAACATGCTCCGTTTCTTCTCTTTTTCTCTTCCAGTGACGATGTACCTGAATGAATAAAACAATAACACTTTGGATTCGTACTCCCTAAAAAAATAAAAAATTCTTCGAGATGAGAAGGGCCCTGTAGTGTCCACGTGCTCGTGTCGACAGTAGTGCCGCCAGCCAACCCCAGCCGGGGGGGAGGGGGGGGGGAGGCGCAATGATCCCTCGACAGGGGGGAAAAGAACATTTTTGACAGTTCGTAGTATTAAACTTCATTGTATCATTCGTTGACTTCTATACTGCGAATTTCATCTATCTAACAAACAAATAACAACAAACATCTACATAACCTTGAAATGTTCTATTCAAAAAATTAGCGAATATGTGTCTTTTTTTAAACAAATGATGGGCGCATGTTGCATACCTAAATTAAGCACCATGTCAAGTTTTCTAATCGAAATGTCTTACTTTCTCATATAATGTCATTGGTTAACGAATCGTACTATTGTTTGTGCGCTGACGTCGCTAAAATACCTTGAGAGTCGGCGGAACGGGATCATATCGTTTCGTAAATTCGGCGAACCGGGAGTCGGCGAAACGGTTTCGGCGAAACGGGAGTGTACCGTGGGGGAAAGGGGTGGTCCTCACTTTGGTCGGGTGACCTTCGATCGTTAAAGGATAAATCATGAAATGACGAGTTTCCGCCATAATTTGGATAGAGGGAAGGGGAGGGGGGAAATAATCAGAAAATCATAAATTTGCCTTAAATCCGTAACTTCAACAACTAAAAGAAACTTCCGGAAAGCATACTTTTATTCCCGAACCCCTTCACCTTTTTTTTGTTTTTAGAGTTATTTTGATATTTCTCGGCAAACATTTTAACTAGACCGTAACTTACACAACTAAAAGAAATTCCGGAAAGCATACTTTTATTCCCGAACTCCTTTACCTTTTTTTTTGTTTTTAGAGTTATTTTGATATTTCTCGGCAAACATTTTAATATTTGTTTCTGGATCGTACCCTTTCCCGCCACCCTCTCCTCCTCCTTCTCCTCCCCCCTCCCCCCTCCCCCGTGCACCGCAAAAAAAAGTGAATCATTTATAGACACACGACCAAACTGAGGACGACCCTTTCCCCCACCACCTCCCCAGTTAAGGAATTTGGGAACTTGTGACTTCTTTTCCTTTCGGAATTCCAAAGGTGACCTTGATCGAGCAACATGCAGCTAATTAATGATTAATACACACGTTAAGTGCATTTAGGTAGTTTTTTTGTAAATTTTTAACCAGACTTTTTCGCGCTTTTTTTGTCAATCGGCCTTTTCTTCCGCGGCTTTTTTTTCCACGGGTTTCTTTTCCATCGGCCTTTTTTTCCATCAGCTTTTTTTTCCGCGGCTTTTTTTTCCGCGGCTTTTTTTTCCATCGGCTTTTTTTCCATCAGCTTTTTTTTCCGCGGCTTTCTTTTCCGGGGCCTTTTTTTCCGTCAGCTTTTTTTTCCAGGCTTTTTTTCTGCGGCTTTTTTCTCGGCTTTTTTTTTCCTAGATTCGTATTAATACGCCTACCACCATGATTTATTATCTGGTAAATTAATGGAAAATTGTTAAAACGTTCTGCGGTCATTCGTCCTCCTATTGCAT
>JAHWFP010095637.1:21598-41765 GCA_023313725.1 Lithobius niger | reverse complement strand
GTAAGTAGGCGATGATCGATCTTATCAAAAGCTTTTTTTAGGTAAAAAAAAAGGAGATCTACAGGTTGTCCAACATCCATAGCTTCGAGCACATCATGGTAGAATGGAACCAGATTGGAAGTATAGTTGAAAACCCCTGTCTAAAGCCATGTTGAGCTTTTTCCATCAATTTATATTCCTCCAAAAATGTAACAAAATGTTGGTTTACAATCCGTTCAAAAATTTTTGAAAGATGCGAGGTGAGACTAATAGGACAGTAGTACAGGGTTTAGTACGACAGCCCTTCTTACATATCGGTGTTACATGTGCTTTCTTCCATTGAGGTGGAACATATGTTTCATCTAACAATTTGTGGAGTGAGATCGTTAATACTGGAATAATATAATTTTGTATTACGCGAATAAGTGTACCAGATATACAATCTGGGCCCGCAGTTGCATTTTGTTTAACTCTACAGAGGGCAGTTTGTAAACTGCGATGTTACGCATCACGACTATTGAAGGGTAGGGGGGGGGGGGGGGGGGAAACGAAGTTTGTAGCTCATGGACTAAAACAGTTTAATAGTAGGAAAATTCGCTTGCCAGTTGAAGGGAAGGATGAAGATCTACATTAAATAAAGCTGCCAATAAATATTATTCTGAAATAAAATACAAGATAAAGAAGTGGGCCTTTGCTATAGTGACCAGACTGAGTTAAGTTGAAGTTAAAACTACCGATATGCTTTAAATACAAAGCTTAAGTTTAAGCTATAGAATAATAATACACTTGATTATTTATAAATGGTGTTGCATAAGAATTTTAAAGTAAACATCGTTAAAATTATAGGCCTATTTTCGGCCGCTAAAATACAGGTTATGTGTGCGTGTTGTTTATAATTTCGTTAAAAGCGAGGCAGTTTTTCCTTGTTAGCGCGGAGTGCCGCTTACTTTGTTTGACTATACAAGAAATCATCTGCTGATTGTCTCAAGGCATAGGAAAAGCACTTTTTTTGGGCGGCGGGGGAGGGGAGGAATCATATTATTTTTGGCCCTTGAGGGGGGTTAGAGACAAGATTTTCTCAGGGTTTTGACCGGCAGGGGTCATCGAAAATTTGGAGCCCCCCTCCCCCCGCCCCCGACCTAAATCTGGACTCTTCTAATGAAAATAGGATCATACTGACAGTTGCTAGGATTTGTCGTCAGCAGTAATTGTCACTAATCGTGTCCACGTTCATACTTCGCATGACAAAACTGACAAAACTGAACATGCTGAGTAAATAGTAATAAACGAAGAAACACAATGGCATCATCACTTGAAATTATGCCACGTGAACTTTTTCGTTATTATTTCGGCTCACTTGTCGTCCTTATCAGTTCACAATGTTGGTTCCATTGTGTTTTTTTGTTTATTAGCCCTGCCGTCAATATCACTACTCTCTGAGTCTTTCAGAGCTATTTAATTTGTTTGTTGTTTATTTGTTCATTTATTATTTTTACTAATGCTTTGAAAAGATAATAAATATCTTTTTATGTGTGCTCATGATTTCCTGATCATGCACGTTGTTCCCCTCTCCACCCCCTTCAGGGTATAATGGGCGGATCAGTGAATCGCAATCACATCCCATGAAATCGAATTACGCACGCGCTCGCCCATTAGAGATCTTCCTTCGGGCGAAGGCGGGATGCTTGCGCACGCGTCCGTCGTCACACGAACCCACGTGATATTCTTCCCCCCCTCCCACCCCCTCTGCCTACTCACGGACTCCCCTCGTCCGTTTTCCCTTGGTTCAATTATAAGTGATGGGAGAATCACGAGCTTGTGATGAGGGGTGTCGTGGTTGGACATCACCAAGCACCCTTTTCTTTTTTGGGAGTGCCAATGTTTCTCGTCCATGTAAATGGACTTTTTATTTTGCATGATAAAGAAAGGTGTCAAGATGTGATGGTAGGGGCGGCACCAAAGCGGAAATCTGCCACGGGCCAGTTCGTCTCTCCTTTTCCCACCACCCGGTTAGTTTATAAATAAGTGGCCAGGTGGAGCCAGTGCTGTGTTGATGTGAACCGAAACTTCATATGCGTTTACATTATTGACTAAAACTACGTCGAAGGCGAATTTATCCCCCTCTGTTATTGTCGTGTAATTGTGGGTGATGTATAGAGTCAGTGCAGAAAAAGAGGGGAGGGGAAAGATGGACGCGTGCCAACTGTTACCTTACAATTTCATTCGGTGCCGTCATATTACGTCGTAAGGGACCCGCTCATTATTTATATCTGGGGATCGGAGGAATTGATAAAGTGGCCTCCAAATTTTCGATGACCTCCCCTCCCAAGACCCTCAAAAAAGGGCTTCCACGTCCAAAAATATTCTGAACCCCCCCCCCACCTTCACCGTAAAACGTAAACTCTGGACTAATTTAAAAAAAAACAGTACTTGACAGCGATAGGTTGCCAATTGTGTGAAAAACGAGCGACGAATTAAAGTATGTTGTTGCACACATTTAAAGACGTCTTCTATAAACAACTTTTGGACCGGTAAAATGAATTGGCACTACTATTAACGCCGTCCTAGCAACAAGTCCTAACATCATCAACACGTGCAACATGAAAAATACCCATTAGGGCAAGAACTTTTTTAGAAATTGGTTTTAAAAAACTATTCACTGGATGACACTAGAAATTACGTCAAAATCGTATAAAAACTTAAATGATGGAGGCGTTGGGGGGGGGGGCAGACCCTATGGCGTTTTTAGAAATGTTGATTGCTGAAAGTGTCACTTTTGAGGTGTAAAAATGTATATTTTCTTCCGATTTGGTCAGTGTTTTGCCCCCCCCCCTTCCCATGACGGACCTGAAAAACTAAGGGTAAACAAAATCCATGAACCCCCCTCCACCAATAACTTTCGCTCCCCTCTTCCCCGGAAATAAATAATGATTGGTCCTTAAATGTTTGCAAGAGTGAAAGGCTTCTCGAGACCGATCCAAAGATGGGGAATTGTAGGTGTAACTCAAAAACAAGGACGCACTGACACTTACTTCATGAGTAATTTGATGTGTCGTATGGTACAGTAATACTGAGAATAATATTATGCTAATAAATCTGAATTCATGATGTACTGGAAAGTATATATTATATTTAAAAATAAATCGTTTCTTATCTTTTCCTACTGCAATATAGCAAATGAGCCAAAATCTTGTGTGTGTGATGATGAAAGAAGCAACAAGATAAGCAGTTTTTATTTGACGCTCGTCTCGTATTGTTTTTGTTTCCAAAGAAGACCTAACTTCGTCACTTTACAATTTCCCGTCTCCTTCGTTCTTTTTTATCAATCTTTTATATTTTTTTAAATCTAAGAACACGTTATTTTGCAATAAGTTTTTTTTTGGGGGGGGGGCCGGGGCGGGTATATCGTACTGCACTGAGGGATTACTTTAAATATATTTACTATTCTTTTTAGGTGAATTAACAAACACTAAAATAACGAAAGTTGCGATAAAGTCCACATTGTAGTATAATACCGCAACTTCATGTGGCCAGTTTTTGTTTAAACTTTGCTGCTTAATTTATTTTATATGTATAACGTTATTTATAACTATCAATTTTAAAACAAGACATAAAGTTAAAAAAGTAAAAGAGCACCCCACTTCTCCCTCCATGCGTGCCATCTTATGTGTAATTTCAGCGTTATTAAGGCTAAACAAACGCTGACGTAATTACCACACAGCCACCATGATGGTCACCACACATTCACCATAGTGGGGACGGGGGGGAGGGGGGGGCACCATTCAAATATAATGTGTTTTGTTTTTCGTCGTCGTAAAATGTACCAATGAGAACAGTCCTAACCAACTTGTTAGAAATTTCCTTTCTTTCGACGCCTTTCTCCAATTTTTACGGCCATTGTTTCAAATGAAGCAGAATGTACACAATACCAATGAATAGACTAACATCTAAGCACCAACACATTCTCTCTCGACTTGCGGATTTTCGAAACGCACGTTTTTTTTCCCGTTTAATACCAAAAAAAAAAAACCCTACTTTGTACAAAGCCGTGAACGATTTGAAAGCTTTGAAAGCGCACAAGTAGAAAGACTACAATGCTCTCCAGGTTTGCACTGCATGCAGCTTTTAGCGGCAAAACGGCATTTAGTAACATAATTTCGCACTCAATGGACTTCATCAGGACACTCTCAGGACAATCATCGTAGCCGTGGTATAAGGGCGCCCGCGCACTGAGCGACTTGGCCTCGCGGCCAGGTTGCTGCAGCCAATGAAAATGATGGTTTTACGTGATGAAAATGATGGTGCGTGGTTTTACATAAACGGTAAGCATTCTCATTGGCTGCAGCGACCTGGCCGCGCGACCAAGTCGCTCAGTGCACGGGCGGCTTACTACTCCGTCACCGTGAGTTTCTCTCACTAACAACTAATTTATACCATGGTCAAGCTAACTGGTGTTTAATTAAAGCGTTTTTGTGCTTGTGAAAATTGTTTCAAGGACTACGGTAATCAGTATATCGATATAAATGAAGGTCATTCCATTTTAGTTTGTTGAGGGGGAGGTGGGGGTTAGCCGAACGCGTCCTTTGCTCAAGTTTGTGCAGGGGGATGGGTGAGATTTAAACGGACGCGTCCTCTGGCTGGTAAGCTAGAATATTGGGAGTGAATAACTTCGATATGTTAAGCACCAGGGATAGAAGGATTCCATGCGGGACATTCCGGCAGGGTAAGTAATTGTTTGAGAGTTACTATTTTAAGATATACGGTAATAGGTATATCAATTTGAATGAAGAACATTCCATTTTAGTTTGTGAAGGGAGGAGGGGGGTGGTTAGATGGAGTGAATAAACTTAGTTATGGGCCAGACATGTGTGAGTTAGCAGGGATAGATTTCATTCGGGATATTCCGGCAAGTTAAGTAATTCCTTTTGTACATTTTCATTGCGTTACGTGTTTGGACGCTGTATTTGGTAGTTGGCGTTTGCGTTCTCGGTCACGTGATCCGGAAGTGTCAAAAGTGTGGGTTATCGGCAAAAGTGTGAGTTATCGGCAAAAGTGTGGGGTAGCTTGATAACCCATACTTTTTGCGATGAGCCGATGACGCACACTTCCGGTCACGGTTAACGGGATTTAACCTATTGAAATTTAGCATGGCGTTGAGTTAGCATGACGTCACAGCGGTGATATAATATTTGTTAAGGGTTCCGCCAATATCTTTGGTCGTTTGAAGTCGTGTTATCAAACGCCTAGGACTTACGCCAAGTTAATCCCGCGTGTAGGCATGGCACGATACAAAATAGTTTATATCCCGATAACATTTTTAAAATTATCGCGATAATCGCTAATATCTCGATAAAACAAATTTTGAGGCTGGAATAACCATTTTAATTTTGTTAATTAAAAAAAAACACCTTGGCTGAAGCCTACAGTGCAACCTTCACGAATGTGAATTATGTGGCACTCACCATTATTTGGTCAGTAGACTTAAAAATGCACTTGCCATTGTCCATTGCTTCCTCATCATATAGAAACAATTTTGCAGTTGTGCTGCTACTTAATGCTTAAATATTGTTTGTTTAAAGTGACTCTCCTATCTCTGTAATGTGTGGTGCAGTGGCAACCCGGACCACTGCACTGTGACTGAGGTTGGCGCTAATGACCAGGCTGTCGACGCGCCATTAAGCCTCATCCCCCCCCCCTCTCCTATCAGCTAAATTGGTTAGCAACAGTATTGGACACTTGGTTGGAGAGCCCTTGCAATTCTACAATCAATGTTGCAAACAGCTTTTTTTCTAGCTATTACGGTTTCCGAGATGTGACAATTTAAGCATCTGGGTTTGCACGATAATCCGATAAGTCAGAAAAAAAGTGCGAATGATAATCGACAAAATTTTTGTATCGCGATATTATCGAATTATCGATTATCGTTCCACTCCTAATTCCACCGACTAATACTTCAAAGCTGTAATTTTTTAATGAAATAATTGAAAACTGCGCAGTAAACTATTTTCATATTTGTCATTTAACCTTCGTAATTTATTACTTGGTGGGATTGCTTTGCGAAAGAGCTTGGCGTTTGGTATCACTACTTCAACCGGCCGAAGAGCTTGGCAAGAATCTTTAACAAGTTTTGTTTTACGGGCAGTGAGTGAAAAAAAAACCGACCTAGCCAAACAGTATTCTTCCGTCAAGTCTGAAGGAAAGTTATTGGGAAAAGATTTCTGCTGCGCAGCGAGATAACACGGGAGGACGAGGGGAAGGGGGGGGGGGAAGATGCGAAAGCTGCCTGACCATTAGTCCTGCAGCCGACATCCATTATGAAAAACTTTCATCCTAACATGAGTTGTGGTCGTTTAGTATTTATTATTAAACTCCTGAAGTATCAAACAAAGAGTTGATGTTTTGTCTTTCTAAATGGTTCTTTTTAAGTTGTTAAACAAAAAAGCGTACGACTGAAATTGCCCAATTGACCCGCTGGCCAGCCCGACCCTGCCTTTGATTCCAACCAAAGAGGTTGGGTCAGGCCAGGATCGGAGTGAATCAATTTCTTTTGCGTTTGTCAGACAGTCAAAAGAGAAGGAAGGGGTCATTACTGACCTTTTAAAAATGTGCAAAATTGCATAAACTGATAACAGTAAAGTAAAAAAAAATAATAATACGTAAATTCTGACTCAGAATCGAAGTATACCTCCGATTTCTAAAACAAAAAGTTGAGTAGGTAGATAGGTATGGTGGAACTACTTCTGTGTAAGAAGGGGCACGGGCAAAAAAAAAAAAAAACTTATCTTGGTGGGCGGTGCAGCAGGCAGGGTGGGGTTGTGAAGACCCGCTTATCTGCAAGGAGCATCGGACGGGCCAAAGAGATCGGGTTGCCTCACACAATGAAAACCTTTGTATGTTTGTTTGTTTGTTTATTAGCTTGATGTGTTGCTTGATGGTGAATCGGTTAAGAAGAAAAACGAAAAAAGAAAAGAAAAACTTGTGAGGTCCTTGTTATTGTTGAGACGCTTCTTAGAAGATGGATGTTGCGAAACAGCTCGATTTGCTGTCGTCCGTTAAGGTGGCATCGTGGAGTTGCTTACTTCAAAAAAAAAGTGTACAATAAGATTACGCTTCCAATATTTCCAGGACTTTCTAATGATATCGCTGAGATTTCCAGGGTTTACCACAGAATTTCAGTGATTATTAATGATTTCCTTCGGATTTCCGGGGATTTCTGTCGATATGTAATGATTTCCATGGAGTTTCGGGAATTTCCAGTGAGTTCTAATGATTTCCGCAAGATTTCCAGGTATTTTCAGTAGTTTTTAATGATTTCCCTAGAATTTCCCGGAATTTCCAGGGATTACCAGTGATTTCTAATGATTTTCCTGGGATTACCCGAGATTTTTAGTGGTTCTAACGAATACTTGGAATTTCTGGAATCTCCTTGTATGATTGACATTCGACAGTGGATATCCGAGGAGGACGAGGTGTTGTCCTCTTCAAAAAATGGTGTACAGTAAATTATGACTTCCAAGATTTCCAGGGATTTCCCAGATTTCCAAGGATTACCAATGATTTTCAAGAATTTCTGACCGTTGTATACATGGCATTTCCTAGTGTGAACAACACCCCTTGAGAAGCACACACATGAATGCTGTAGATCCGGTAATTTGTTGGCGCAGTTTGACAGTACAAAAGAAATGTTTTGGCCCCTCAATCCTTTACACCCCCTTTCTTCACACTGCCCGCCCCCCCCCCCCCCCAGTGGTGATCGTCTTGGCAAGCTAGGAATGTTTGATTCCCCATTTACTGTTGTGCATCCAATAATGTCAAAAGAACGACTTGCAGAAATCCAATTTCTGCTCTGGTACCTTATTTCGCAACTGCCTATTAAAATCAAAGAAACAAGAATCTGCACGTGTATGGATGGGGTTAAGCATATGGTAACCAATGACGGCGAGTGGAGTTTTACCTACAAACATGAGTGACTTAGGTTTTGTGGAGCTGTGGTGATGTTTCCGTTGACAGCTCTGGTTCCTTTGTCTATTTGGGCTGGTGTTGTTTAGTGTAAGCTGGAGTAGCATTAGGATAAAGCGTAAGGAACTTGAAGCTATGTATGCGCTGTTGTTAAAACTTGATCTTCAACTTGAGACTGCGTTGGTTATAAGAAAGTTATAAGTCGGAGGAAGCATCCAACTTGTTCCCGGAACTTTCTGCGTTATTCTTGGACCAAATTTAAATTCATGCGACTCTTGTTCTGCATGACCTCATACTATTTCTGTGCCACCTTAAGGTTTTCTTGGCTTCACATCTAAGTAAATAAATATTTAAAGGCTCTTTTGAAGTTTTTAAGGCTTTTGCGTTTATTTATCTCGTAAATACGCCTAAGCAACAAATGCTCATGAAAGCTACGTTGGGACTCGTCGTTGCATTCTCTCTGACAGTTTCACTACGGCGGTAGTTTTTAACTCTGCCGGCTCGTAACGACAACAGTCAATAACGTGTGTTCAGAAGCAACTGGAAAAATTGGTCCATCAAGAGGAATTCTTTATCTTATTGTCAGGGATTATAAGACTGCAAGGAACAATGTCTGCTTTAGCTAGATAGCGTTGTTACCTTATGAATGACCATCGCTATTAAATTCTAGCTGCGAAAATAGAAAGGCGAATTGTTGCCAGGCTCCCTTAGGGCACGTTTACGCAACGACTTGCAATGTAACTTACTCGTTCGTTACTTAGTTGATACTAAATTAGCTGGTTGCTTCTCACCTTTATCCTACAGGATATTGACTGGTTAAAATCAGTCAATATTTTGCAAATGTGGATTTGGTTACCAAAGATTGAAATGGTGGGTTACCTGTCCAGTGGGTTAACACTGGATTACCTAAAAATATGAACTATGATTTTAATGCCGAGTTAAGATGTGGTATACTCCGGGATACTGGATTCCTAACAATAATCGGTTTACTGGATTACTGGAATACTTCACGGATTACTTTGGACAGTAGATTGCACAAAATACTTTGCTTGATTACTCGAATATTTTCGAATACTGTTGAGTTTCTCAGTTTCCTACATATCGGATTACCTCGGATTAATGAAGATTACCACGCTATACCAGGATTACCACTGGATTACTACTTATTACCCAATGATTACCAAGGAATACTGTGTATTACTCGTGTTATTACCAAGCATACGTGCATCGTCTTATCCAAGTTATCCCGTCGCCTTTAACGGAGCTTTCGAGTTGGCTATACCGAGTAATATCAATGCTGCCGGAGATCCTTTCCTCGTGGCTCGCAACACGAAGAATGATGCACGTGGCATGACAGCGTCGATTTATGGCAACAAAAGAATTGCTACAGCAGTGTAAAATGGCCAACTCATTTTTCAATTTTCGCTTTCCATGGTTTAGGCTAAATACAATTCAACAAACCCGAAATAGGTACCACCTGATTGGAATTCTCGCTATGACGTCATATGTTTTCGACCGTCGCTTGATTACTTCTAGAAGCTGTTCCTTGTGCGAGAATAGGAACATTTCTTAAATAGCAAAAAGAGATGATAATGTTGTAACAACGTTTAAAAGTATTGTACTTCGTTTTTTTTTATCCCGTTGTTAATAATATAATACGTTCAGTTGTTTATTTATTATCGCATTCCTTTACTAGAAACTGGAAATGAATAAATAAATAAGTAACGATAGGTTAGCAAATAGCTTTTGGCAAGCGAGAAAGTGTGTTGCATAAATGCGCCATTAAAGTAATACACCCTGCAAAGCAGATACGTTTTTATTTTTTCTCTGTAATACATTTGGCTACATCAACAAGTTGTATTCACCTACCATTCCGGCACATTTATTCAACGAGGACTCGCCTTTGCATTATCGCAGCTTAGAAGCTAGAAATCACCTGAAATTCCAACATGGCAGCGGTTTCAGCTCTGCCGGCTCGCAACAAAAACAGTCAATAATGCAGTTCAGAAGCGACTGGTAAAACTGTTTCGTCAGGAGAAATTCTTTATCTTATTGTCACGGATTATAAGACAAAGCATTTGTCGATGTCAGATATAGCTAATCTAGGTAGCGTTGTTACCATGGCAACAACACCTTTGCCATCGTGATTAAATTCAAGCTGTGAGAATGCAAAAGCGAGTCTTTGCGTAAACGCGTCTCTAGTTATTGCTTTGCCATAAATCCGTTTTAAAATATGTTGGTTACAAGATAGTCTCGTGCCTTCGAAGATTCTATTGTTGGGTCACGTGAAGCCAAGGTCAGCTGGGATAAAAGCTCGAGGCCGGGATGCAAGAACCACAGCATCTTTCCCAACCGACCTTGGCTGAAGAATTCATTTACATCGTTCCATGAAGCAGTTGATACTAGGCACTGAGGCCTGTTGGGGTTGATTATGCACTTGGCAGGAAAGTGCCTTTAGGAATCAATGTAGTAAGTATAATTTTAATCTGTAAACAAACATTTTAATCAGTAAACTCTTGACCTTATATTTTATTGAAAAAACTTAAGCATCCGCGCCTATGCTCGTTAGTCAACTATATATTATCCTTGGGGCCATGTTGCCTACCCGACTGTTTTCAGATGGCCGTGTTTCCAATTTTATTACCTACCTGGCCGGATTGGTGACCTTTGACCCGGCTACTGCAACGGGAGCTGGAATTATTGGCGGATCCTAATTGAGCTCGTGGCGTTCGCTTCCTCTTCCAACAACGTCCCCCCTCCCCCTCTCCCCTCCCTCAGCTCAACTGGTCGTCCCTCCCTCCCTTTGATCGCCATCAGTTGCACCGTCTACTCGTTCGGGTGATGCAAACAAAATTTTAAATCGATGGAAAAAATATATCGAATTCAAAATTCAACATTCAGGTTTCAAGCTAATTGTTTTGCCGAATTGGTATTTTTCCTGTCTCTATGCAGTGTTTTATGTATCATATACCTCGTTTGGTTTTCCATCCGTATTTTTATCACCCTGATGGAATAATTTTTTTGACGATTTCACCATATTTTAAAGTATTTATTTTTTGTGTTTTAGGGGAACAAACAAACAAATCAAATGGTATCGTTTTAATGATTAGGATTTATCTCGAATGAGAGAACACGGAAGCACCGCAAAAACAATTTATAGTTATTTTTAAGTATTACACATATTTAATTAATTAACACTTTTAATTACTGTCCACTTTACTGACTCACTGAAAATTAATTAAGTCGTTCTCGGGAGTGGTACTAAAAAAAATTGATGCGAGCGGGTGAAATTTTTTTTTACGTCTTAATCGTGGTTTTTCAGCTGCGGGCGATAGCTTTTTTTTTTTATTAAACAAAAAGAAATCAGTAGCTTATATTTTGTTGTAGAGTACAATATCTAATTATAGGATGTGCCTGCAAAAGTTACACATTTGATAAAAATCATTCTTTAGATCCAAGTTTTTAGTTGTGATATGCCTCTGAACGATCCTTAGATTCGTTGCTAGGCGATCATGTGAATGGAGCAAGAGCTCGTGTGGTCATCGGCTCCAGATAGTGACCAGGTAAGTTAACGTGTTGATGCGTGATGGAGCTTTTTTTTTAGACGATGTCAGAAAAAAACGTTTCATGCGCTAAGAAAAAACCCATACGTACGCTCCCGAGAACCACTTAATTAAACCAGTTAACAAATTGTTAGTGGCCTAATACTTCCACAAAAGCCTTTCGGGTTTTAGTTTCAATGTAGGCGTAATCATTTTTGTAGAGCGTTCCATTGGTTGTCTCACGTCATAGCTTTTGTTTTCAAGTTACTTACGGAAAAAGAAGACCCTAAGAAGTTCCTAAAAAGTCATCACATAATAGTTCGGTCACCACACTTACCAAGCCGTAACACTAAAGAGTTACACAAATTTTGCTTCCTTAAGCTTAAAAGAGAATAAATCAGTGACAATAACGCCATACTGGCTACGCCATCTGGAGCCGGTCGTTGAACGAGCTGCAAAGGGTACTGGATATACGTGGAGGTAAATACATTAGCGTAGTTTGTCAAGCCAATGCTGTGAGAGCGAGCTTCTTTGGCCTAAAAATACTCAACTTTTTGGATTTGTTGGCAGCTGCTACAATCTTCAGCAGGTGGCATCTTTTCTTTTTTGATTTATAACCTTAATAGATATTTCGCAGCAGAAGGGATTGGACGAAATAACTTTTTTTAAGCTAAGAATTCCGCCCTCACAGCATCGGCTTGACAAAGGTCGCCATTGTTCATAACCTTCTTTTGTATTCAGTGCCCTTTGCAATTAGCTCAACGACTGGCACCAGTTACTAACCTCGTCACCAGTATGGCTTTATTATCGTCGCTCCCGGGTCTCCAAACTACAGCCCGGAGGCGAGATGCGGCCCGCGAAGCACTTTTGTTCGGCCCATGCTTTATTTTCACTAAATCCGATTTGTCAGCTATTTTATGCTTTTGCAAGTGTATTTTCGTTTCTCCTGTGTGAAGCGATGGTTACTTTTCGGAACAAGAAAGATCTCGACTTCGTTTAGTAATGTCTGATAGATAGGCATATCCAATGTTTCTACATGCATTACTTCACATTAGAGTTTCCCCTTTTAAATCTCAACATCGATAAATTGCCAAGTGGGAAGTAAGCACACAGTTTTCAACAATGGGGTTTAATGAGACTTTAGGGTCAGAGGTGGCAAAATACTGTTATCTTAATTAACCAGAGTTTGGTATTGGGGCAAGGTCACTCCTTACTACACCTAAGGGGGGGGGGAGGGAGATGGGCACCGCTGGAACCCAATAGACCAGACGAGGAAAACTCGGCCCGCGAAAGATAAGCAACTCTGGTATACGGCCCACAGTCTGAAAAGTTTGGTAACCCCTGCTCTATAGTATGCCAAAAATGTTTATCTACAATTTATTTTGAATTTTGTTTATCATTAATTGCATCCGTTTTTTCTAAAGGAGTCGGTGTAGATGGTACTAGACAGCTTTATCAGTTTAAATCAATAAAAAATTATTTGACCCGAAAACCTCACCATCTTTAAATACAGGTGGCTGGACAGTTCGAGTGCTGTTAAGTGTACATGGGTGTTGCTAAAAAGTGCGTGAATCTAAAAGAAATCAGTAGCGAAAAAAGCGATATTTTTCTAGCCGAGAAACACTGTGAGATTCAGCGTCCAAAATCAAACGCGTCTACGTCACTGTTCCCTTTAGCGCCATTTTTACCGATTCGTGCATCTCATTGGCTGTTGGTTTTTAGCGTGGCATGACTTTACAGTTGGATGATTCGACTCAAAGCTGAACTAAAATCGAATCATCAGTTACGATCAAACGTAAAGCCAGCCCGCTCCGCACATTGAAATAATGTTTTACTGTGCATTATACGCTACATTAATCCAGTCAGCAATGCGACTGAAAATTCGCAACTTTTGTTGTATGTATCATGTCAACAGGAGGTCAGCTAGCCATCGTGACAGTACGCCATTGTTTTGGTTTGGTAGCAAATACGTCACGAACTGTGGCATCTTCAATAATTTCGCCCGTGTACACTTTACGACTGGAAATAACTCCGCTATCTATATAGGTAACGACTGACCAACCTTGGAGCCCGGTCTTCGTTACGTTCCTGTATTCATACGCAGGGGCTGCGTGAGGCTTCCCTGCTTTACTGCATTTGCTGGTTGCTTAAGACAGCTTCATATTAATCAATAAACCTAGAATTATTTTATTTTTTAAATCATAATTTATTGATTTTTAAAATATTTAAATTTCAACATCATTTTTATTCATTCAATAACCTGCCACCCTTAAGAAATGTAAAAATGAACTTTCATTAATACAATTTAGAGGCATAAAAAAGGTAAGGAAGAGAATGAAAAATTATCTTCTTCGGTGTTCGCTGATGTTTGATTAAACTTCAACTTAGGCTATATTTCGTTGGAAAATGTTACGTTAATAGGTAGCAAGAAAAAAATATCAGCCGCCCCCCCCTCCCCGTTTGAAACCTTTGGCACTTTCATACCTGCAATTATAAGGTAATAAAATAAACTTTTATTTATAAAATTTAAAGAAAAAAAAGGCAAGAAAGAGGATTAAAAATCTAATTTCAGGTGTTTTCCTGATGCTTTCTGATTCATTCAATAAAATTCCCCCCCCCCCCTCCACACCTTTGGTACTTTCAGGCCTGCTTATGAAATAAAGGAAAACAAACGTTTATCATGAAATTTATGGGGGAGGATGAAAAAAATCATTTCTGTTTTCTTACTCATTCAATAAAATACCCCCCCCCCCAACTCTGGTACTTTTAGGTATTTTCAAGCATGCAGATAAAAAATAAAGGAAAAACTTTTATTCATAAAATAGGGTAAAAACGATAAGCAGGAGCATGGCAGATTTTCTTTTCTGGATTTGATGGCCCTGAAAAGGGCCGTTTTTAAGTACAGAAGAAGCAAATAGTATTTGAATGTTTACAGCTCATCTATTCCGCTAATGACTCCATCGTCGGAGGATTCACTGCTGTCACCAGTACTTTTTTTTAGCTTTAAACACCAATTCCGCTCCGTTGACGAAGCCACAGACTGTGGACGAAGCCTTCTTCGTTGCCCGCGTGTAAAACAATAAGGCGGCCCTTTGGCGTTCGGTTGTTTTAATCCAGTCGTAAGGCCGTTCAAAAAAGCATCGCGTCGGCATTTCACTGTTTTGTCTTGCCACACCTTTGATTTTGTGTGGCCTGCATTAAGCCATGTTTCATCTACGTAATAAATTGGCTTTTTCTGCTGCACGTATGACTTAATTTGGCGTAGGTAACGTCGCCGCCATAACACAATGTCGTCTCTCTCAAGCAGGAGGGAATTCCGGCCGCGTTTTGCATAACGGCACCAAGATCGTACATGACGCGTTGCATTGTATGCAGCGTGAAGTTCGGTAATGAGTCGTCTTCATTGATGGCGTCACACACCTCTTTAGCAGTGGGAATTTCGTTGTTACGAAAGAAGGAGTAAACTTTCCTCCGTATGGCACACAAAGTAAACTCATCGTAGCGAAGCAGACGTGTACGCTGGCCTTTGGCTTCCTTCCCTCTGCCGAAATTCTTTCTTGATGCTGAAAATACTGCTTGTCAGCTCTGCAGTCTTGGTTAGAACATCTTCTACTAACATTCCTGGGTTTTGACGGTGGGTCTTGCTGTAAACATTCCACACTATTTGCTTCTCTCCACTGGTCAAGGGCTTGCCTTTACGATGATGCAAGTAGTAGCCGTGAGGTGAACACGCGGTCGCCATGTTTGAACACTACTGAAAGTGAAACCGAAACTTGTTGCTACTGCGCAAGTCGTTCGCGCAGAACTATATGCTGCGCGCGTATGTTTAGGTGGTAAACATGCGTAGCGCGGCTCCAAAGGTGGTCAGTCGCTACCTTAGCTGTGATGCGTTGCATTGAGCAGACCCACCCAATAGCAGAAGGTTAAACTAGGGTCACGTTCCAGCATGAACGCCAAATTGTCGTCATAAACCGGAAACGATGATAGGTCACGGAAGTCGATCCAACATAAGCGCGCCAAACGGTAAATATCAGCAGGATCCCCGAAAACACTTCCCAATACTCAACAGAAATCTCCTAGTCACCACATTTAAAAATGGATTTTTAGCCAGGGATTGACTAAAGGTAAATAAATAATTATGATCCTACTTGATGTGAAGGATCGAGAAATATTGATCAGAATCTCGTTTGGAAGGAGGGTACGTATGTCCCTTTAATTTTTAAGAAAGCCTTCTCATCCATACAACTGGTCTTATTAAAAGAAATGTAAGTCATTTTGGAAAGAAAGCCATAGATGGTTTTTAAAGTTAGGGGTAGGTCTGTTTTTAACGGCGACGCACCAGATGATGCCAAGTTGGTGCTGGAATCCGTCTCGTTGTTGATTAGAGCTTTAATGTCTCCCACTCCTCGTTCCTATAAAGAAACTCTTTATAAACTTCTGATGTCAATAAATCAACTCGATTCACCCCAACTAAACTTTCACGATGGTTGAAGCAATGCTGTCTCTTCCGAAATAGTCTGTAAAGTTGTCTGCAAGTTCTTACGTGATGTTGAAATGTACTGCCTCTTTTTAAGTACCGCAGCTCACTTTTTTTTCTTTTTTTTTTTTGCATACCTCGCTGCAAGGTTTAATGTTAAGTCTGCAAAAACAAGCAACTTAGAAATTTGCTCGGCATCGTTAAGCGGTTGGCGGCGGAAAACAATATTTCTTCCATATTTTTTTTATTTTTCGCCAAAGTTTCAATGGGCGTGGGTGATTCGGTTGGGCGGCACACGTAAACCGTCTGGCGGCAGACCTAAATCCACTTTACGTAGACCTTTCGTCGGCAATAATTAAAAGTCGACCGGCGGGGCTTCTTGTCTTCCCCGCTGTTCCAAAGGCGTCCAAATTCTCTCTACTTGTCTTTTATGGTCGCGCGCACTGGCTTAATTACGATCACTTATTATAAAAGCAAGAGAAAAAGGCGAAAGAGTGTAAAAAAGGGAAGAATTAATATTTAAAAGTAAGAAAACGAAAAAAAACCCAAAGAAGCACACATTTTTCACTGACTGGGTTTCTCATTGTGGCGTGCCTTAGGTCGAGACTTACGACGATCATTCTGAATATGAGACGCCATTCTCACGCGATGTGACGACGGCCCGCCTTCACGCACAATTGCAACAAAGGAACACCGAGTTTATTTATATGGCTAGTGACTCGCTTTATGGCCTTACTGGCTACTAGCTTGATGATTTTTTTAATGTCTACTCTGGAATGGTATAGCCTAGTTTAAAGTTTGGTTTAGATTCATTTGATTCTTCATTAAATCGCTTTTCTCTATTATGCAACCAAAAGTTTCAAAAGACATATTTGCTTAAGTACAACGTTTACGTTTATAACTAATTTTTACAACAAGCCTATTTAAGAAATGACAAATTTAACACGTTTGTGAAAGCTCTTTATAGTTTGTAAATGCATTTCGTTTCTCTTCATTATGTGGTCATTCTTTCTCAACCAAGATTATTTGGAGTGTAACACAGATAGTTTTTTATTCTTATATCTTTGCTGTTTTAGTTTTATCTGTATTTATAAAGCCCTTACTTGGACGATCAGCGGTGAGGAGAGGGGCTTTCCTTTTTTGCTTTTTTTTAGGGAGCACGAGCCCAAACTGGGTTGTCTGCCCCACGACGATGAGAGGGACAATTTAGCTGGAGAAATCCAAGTAGAAAACTCATGATCTTTGGCATGCGACAATCGACATGAGTATAAAACACAAAGGACCCTTTCTCGTTCTTTAGATGACAGAAGTGGCTGGGGCCAAGATCGAACCTAAACCTCAGCAGAGAGTTGTTTGTTTTGGGGGAGTAGTAACCCAAACTGGATTATCTGCCCAACGACCATGACAGGGACAATTTAGCTGGATAAATCCAAGAGGAAAACCCAGGACTACTATGACAACACAATGGAATCTAAGCAATGAGGAGACAATGCTTAAAAGACAAAACTATACTTCAGTTAAAACAGCAGACGGTATAATAGGTGAAACAGCAAACGGTGTTGTTAGTATTCAAAATCAACTTATTGACGATTTGCAAACACGACTGGCAGACGCAGATACAACGAATTTCATGCTCAATGAATCTTAGGACTCAATAAACGATTTTCAAACACGATCCAAGAGGGAAATTGTTAAAATGAAAAAGTAAACACGGAAGAAGCTTGGAATTTTTCTTTGGATTGGAGCAAAGCGAGATAAACTTCCGATGAGTAGATAAATGGAGGCCCAATAGTCAGCCTGGGGGGGGGGGGAGAGCTTTAGCAGAACGATGAAGCTCTCCCTGCGTAGAATAAAACGATGATGCTTTATTTTACGTGTCCACACTACATTGATGTTTCTGTATTACAAAATAAGGTACAAAATAAAATTTTAAAGGTTCTTTTCAGAAAACAACCACTACAAATCTACTAAAGAATTATTTAACTTGAACACAGAATTTTAAATGTAACTAAATTGAGAAATTTATTATTATTCATAAAACTTACTTTTGCAACGATTTCAAAATTAAAGATGAATTTAAAATGGGTTTCCTTCGTGATAAAACATTAAGGTTCCATATTCCATTAATTAAAAATAATTATGGCTAATTAACAACTAAGTTTTATTTTTATTTTCATTTATTGTTGTTTTTTTGTGTGTGTCTGTAATTATTATTATTTTTTTTAACCATATTGTGTGATTTAATTTTGTTGTATAGATTTTTCTTTATCTTGATTGTGAAATTGTCTAAATGTGTAGCCAAACAAGGGCTTTTATAGACCTTCGGCAACACTCTTGGAATAAAGGTTATTATTATTATTATTATTACAAAGACGAACTAATAAATAATGATTGAGCCGGGGTGTTTATTAAATAAATAAAAAGCGGTAAGTTAAGGTAGAAATTTAATTGGGATAAGACAACCCTGCTCTACGAATGACTGTAATCGATAACTAATGGAATTTTTAAAAAATGAGTAGTAAATAAGATAAAGCAGAAAATAAATTCGGGTAAAGCAACGCCGTTCTACAATTTCGTTTAATCAAGAACTAAATTAGTAAACAAATAAATGGTAAATAAGATAAGGTACGGAAAAATTGGATTACGGCATCCTTATTCTACGATTTCAACTAAATGAAATAAAAAAATAGTAAGCAAGATAAGATAGAAAATAAATTGGGGTAAGACAATGGTGTATGCGATTTCATTAATCTCGAACTAATTTAATAAAAATTAAATAGTAAGATACGGTAGAAAATAAATTGTGATAAGACATTCATGTTCTGCAATTTCATTTGATCGAGAACTAAATAAATAAAAGATAAATAATATGGTAGGGAAGAAAATAAATAAGACAACCCAGTTCTTATTTTCATATGTCTTATTTTCATATTTTCATATGTCTTCCGATCATTCTTGTTAGCTGTGGTGCTGCAGTTTCGTCCTTCTATACGGAAAGTCCTTGGTTCAAACCACGCTACTGGGCTATTTTTATTATTAATTCTTTGCAGCAACACCAAATGTTCAGACTTTTTTTTTCTATTTTCTATCCAGTTGGGTCAAGTGTTATATTACAGGATTTGGCTTCAAATCTAAAGGTTCCTGGTTCGATTCTACCCTTTTTTTTAAAGCAATGTAGCTAAAAACCAGATGTCTATTTTATTTTTAAGGCGTCTGATATCCATTACTGTTGGATGTGGTATTACAGCGCAACCTTCAATTCCAAAAGTCTTTTGTTCGAAACCCTCTAAAGCTAAATTTTTCCTTTTAATACTAAGTAGCTATGAAGCAATTGTAAACCTATATTATGAAGGTTCTGCTCTTTATTCGTGTTGGGTGTGCACCACAATGCTCGCCTTCTATTACAAATGTCCTGGTTTAAATTCCACTTTTCTTTTTTAATTGTTTTTTTTTTAAACTAATTTGAAATAAATTATTTTTATATTTGCAGTTTTTAAGCCTTTGTTACTTTAATGTAAGTAATTCTACTATCAAAGCCTACAATAAATGGTTGCCTCTTTTGGACTCGTTTCATTTCAGCCGAAGTTTGACTTTCATGGCAATGAAGACAAAACTTGGATTTTCTGTTATTTTGTTGTAGTTTGGGTTCTTTTTTTGTTGTTTTGTTTTGGTTAGTGTTAGATGAGAACCAGGAAAAAGCTGATCGGTAAAAACAGTTTGTGGTAAATTATTCCTGCAAAAATAGTACATTTTGGCTACACTATAAATAAACGTGGTAAAAATCTGCAAAAAAATTATAAATATAGTTTTGTGAAAAAAATGTGACTTTGAAATGTGCAATTTGTGTGAAAAAGTGGACGAAGTTAGTAACATGCACGCATACGGGAAACGTACAGTATTAGACAATGAAATTTAGACAGAAAAATGTTGGCTTCTCTGCTACGCTCTGTTATGGATAACTTCCTCCAGGGCGTGAATGGCTGCGGAAGTTCGATTGTTTTAAGGTATTGGTTTCAGAAATGACGAATATGCATATTTCATGTTGCAGGTTGGATAATGATAAATTGTTACGACGAATAATTACGACATTAAGTCCGTTTTAGCTGTTAGACACTCTAAGACGAAGATTCCACTTCTCGCACGCGGGTAGAGACGTTCGATGTAACCAATGACTTGCAGACTGAGCTTTACTAATTTAGTCTGGATAGGA
>JAHWFP010095637.1:0-21498 GCA_023313725.1 Lithobius niger | reverse complement strand
GGGGGGGGGGGGGGAAGCTCAAAATAAAGTTTGCCGTTTTGTTAGTCCTACTGTTGCTACGTCATTAACTCCATAATTTAAGAGCTGTCTTAGTTAATGCAGAAGCGTCAACTAAATATGTACAAAACGTCAACCTCTTAAGGATTTAAAATTTTTCGTCATTTGAATTCGTGACACTAATGAACTGAGCAAAAATCGTGTACAGTAAGTGGCTAAACTAAAAAAATGATTTGTTGCGTTAGACCGTCAACACTATGATTTAACAGACATCTTAGTTATAAGATAGGTTTGGGATGCCAATGACGTACCAGCTATCTCTAAAAAGAGAAGTCCCGATTTATAAGCCCAACGCATAATGCGAAGTTTGTGAGGGGCATACGCACCCCAAACAAACGGAGCAATAGAAGCCCAATGGTCAAAGTCCCGCCCTCTCAACCAAGAGGACACCAACTCAAATTTAGCATCATAGCGTCAAACCAATACAGGACTTTAAAAAAAAATAACTGGCCGTGTACCTTTGAGGGCAAACTGTGTGTTCTTGCTATGGTTATAGCCGAAACGTTAGCTAAATTTTACAGGACAACATGTTAAGCTTTCCTTCCAAGTTTTCGTCAGTTGAAGTCTGATATCAATTTACTTCATAAAAACCGAGCAAAGAATCAAAATTGAAGACTAAGTTGGCGGTTTAATTTGATAGTATAGCACGTTTCCTCTTAGCCCATCGCCACCGTGATTTTAAAACTAATTCTCAGTTAATTCAGAAACGTCAGCTAAATCTTCCACCATTTGAAAAGTAAGCAGCAATACTTTTCAAACCTAAATAATTATTCCGTGAGTTAACTTTAGTTTAATAATATTTTTTAAATAAATTTAAATTCATCAGTTAATTTAGTTTGTAAATAAAATGTAAAAAAAAACCCCAGAATTTTGGTCATAATTACGTTTTTATGACTTCTTATTCTAAAGAATATTTACGAAAAACAACCGAAATTTTCTTAACATTGTGGTGCAAACGTGTCTTGGGAAGCCGAAAATAGTCCCTCAAATAGCGTAAAATGCTTCAGCTTCCGGGGCTCTGCTCTGGAACCCGCTGGGGAGCTTACAGTTCTCCCCCAGACCCCCTAGCTGGGGAACTAGCGCGGTATCTGATCGCTTCAAACTTCTAAATTTTTTTTATTGATGAAAATATTCATTTCAGGAGCTTCATTTCTCGACATGGTCCTCAGACACTACTCAATCAGACCCCGCTTCGCGTTAGGAAGGGGGGGGGGGGGAGGTTGCGCGCGGGAAGAGTAAACATTGTAAAAACCTCTACTAATCACAACTGCCGGCGACACACTACCAGAAAATGAAACTCCGGATTTGGATTAGACTAAAGTAAAGACTGAAAAAAGTCAAAGGTAAAAAGATGCCGCGACAAAAAAGGCCACGGAATTAACCAAAGGAAACTGTTTAGTGTTTTCTTTAGTGTTTCTGTTTTTCTTTTTATAGGTTTGGTTGGGGGGGGGGGGGGAGGATTGAAGTTTAATGGCGCGGTCGACTACTAGGTCGTTGGTGTCAATCTCGGTCACAATGCAGTTGTCCGGGTTGTCACTGCACCACGCATGAGAGATATTAAACACACCTAGGTTTGGTAACAAATTTCACTACGAAACGGTTTTTTCCTTCTGCTTTTTCTTTCCTCGGATTATTTTCCTTCGGCTATTTTCCTATGGTTATCTCCGACGTTTTTTATTTTATTTTTTATTTTCACGGCATATTTTTTCCATTGGCTGGTTACTGCTTATTCCTTTTTTGCTGGGCTTTCGTTCTGCGGAAATCTTTCTCTTTGGTTTTTTTTTTCCATTGGCTATTTTTTTCCAGTTTTTTTCCCCCTAGGCTTGTCTTTTCCACGGCTTTTGTATTCCTAAATTCGTTTATTGAATTTAAAAAAGTTTTAATTTTTAAAAACGAAACCGCAAAATTGACTTTCAAATCGACTTTAAAATTGCTCTATTTATATTTTTAACTAAATGGAGTAATACTCTTAAAGTCAATTGAATACTTTACAGATAGGTTTGTTACACATAATGATGCTTTTTTTTGCCTGGGACTGAACAAGCCACATTGTCTTGGCCTATCCAGATTCCATAAATAGAGATTTGCAGTATTATGTGATTGACTTACTTCATTTTGTGTTCAATAAATTTTATTTTTTTCAGTTGCAATAGTAGACACAGACACGGTATTGTATATATTTTGCGGTTATTATTATTCGTTTACTGAATTTAACAACTTCGTAATATTTAAGGATTTCCCATAACCAGGCATGATTAATCGATGTAGACTTGTAGTTGACCCTTCCAAACAGTCTAAATTTCATTGTCATATACTGTACATGTAAATTCTATTTCATGAAATCCGCAGAGATACTTAGTTATTATTAATCGAACCTATTTGTTGCAATTTGGCATTAGATTTATTCGTCACCCAAATCTAAGATAAACTACTTCAAAGCTAACACGAAAATAGCTGGTTAAAAAAAATGTCTTAATATACTCGCCAAAAGTGCTGTACGTGTTAAAAGTCTCGATAGAAATGTTTTCTTTTGACACTCCACACATCGTTCCTCTTTCGGCGCCCTCATTCCCCGCTTTCTTTTTTTTATTCATTCCTTCCCTCCAACCCCTCACTCCGCATTGTTTCTTAACCGCTTCTCCCCCCCCCCCCCCGCCCCCCCCCCTTCTTTTACTCACTGCTTCCCGTGGGATTTCGTGTGCCGTAAATCTGCCCGAGGCCGGCAGCAGCCCTGACCCCGGGCCATGAGAAAAGGACGCCAAACGCCGCCGACTGAAAAACCTCACAGTAGCTAACTGGACAAGAGAAAACACGACCCACCCTTCAGGCTTGCCAACATTTGGCCTTGTTCTCAGCACAGATCTTAGCGTGTTAATTAAATAAACACACAGTGGTTGCTGTAAATCATACTTAGGAGCTCACCTTATACACTACAGATAGCACAACCAAATTTGCCCCGGTCGAAAACAATTATTTTAACCGGAATTTTTTTCACTGTGATGCCTTGCATTTTGAGCATTACATAATTATCTGCCCGATAAAACTTTACGTATTACTTAATGACCGGTCATTATTTATGTACGGGTTGGGGGAGGGGAGAAAATTTGGGAGATCATCGATTTCATCGACCCTCTCGAGGGGGCAGGTCATAAATTTCTTTTAGGCCCTTCAATCGGACAGGGGGGGTGACACAAAAAAAAGGACTAGCGAATCTATAGTCTTGCACCTCAAAAATAACACTTTAACCCTTTACCTGTTTGATTACGTAATACGTCGCTGCACACGGTAATGGACCAAATTACGTTATGTAGGCTGTTTTTTTTTTTTTAGCTTTTTTAAATGCATTTTTGATATTTGATATTTCTTTATTCACAGTTAAGAAGAGCTCAGCCTCTCTGCTATGCGCCCTCTCTACAACTACTTGATAACAGTTAAAATGCTTTTATTTATTTATTTATTTATAACATCAACATACCGCCAGTTTCCTCAAAGGAAGGTGACGGAGCAATACAACAAAATAAAAACCCAGTCCTGTGAGAAAGCAAAAATACAACTAATAACCAATATCCACACAAGCCAAAAACGAGTGACTAGCCTATATCAGTCAGCAAAAGAAAAACAATGAAAATGTTACGTCTTAGTAACAAAACCTTAGTTCGTCCATAAAAAATGTATAGTCAATTTTTAGCAATCAACAAGAGCCAATATCAGTCAATGTAGCCTATGCTACTACATCTGTAAACTCAAAGCAAATGATCAGTATCGGAATAATTTGAGTGTTGGAATAAAAACTGAAAATATCAACAGGAACCAACATCAGTCACTAAATACAAGTCCAACAGTCATCATAGGCTATCACCAGTATCAAAAAACAGTTTGGTCCACATTATGAGCAACGCAAACAAGGTATAGTTGCACATTACATCAGTCATCGTAACAAAACCTTAAGTCATCCTGTATAAATAAATCGAGTCTGTTTTAAAAACTATCAACAGAGTTAGCCTCAACAACATGATTTGGCAAAGTATTCCAAAGTTTTAGTAAACGATGACCAAATGAATTCCGTACAGCATTATAATGTGGATTGGTAATACAAAGTTTGTAATTTGAACCTCTGGTAACAAAAGGATTAGTGGACAGCTTAAAGAAAACATATTTATCTTACAATTGACTCCTCTAATGATTCTATACATGAGAATAAGTCCACCTCGCTGTCTACGCCAAGTCAATGACGAAAGACAAAGCAACTTAAGTCGTTCAGCGTAACTCAGACTAGAATGGTGATCGATTTTTTTTCGTGAATCTTCTCTGTACATTTTCAATTGCTCGTTTGTCTTTAAGATAAAGAGGTTCCCAAAAAAGGACACCATACTCCAATATTGGTCGAATTATTAACAAAAATATCGAAAGATAAGTTTTACGATCCCTAGTAAAAATAGTACGATTTAATACATAGATCAGAGAGTTAGCCCTACTAACAATAAGAGCCGTGTGTTGTGAGAAAGTGAATTTCTCATCAATCACAATACCAAGGTCACAAACAAAGTGAGCTTCAAGAATGGGGTTATCATTGAGATAATATGTGACCAAAGGGTTTGTATAACCAACATGTAAGGTAACCAATTTTGTAGCATTAATTGGGATGTTCCACATAGAGCTCCAAGTATTCGCATTATCAATTGCCAACTGCATATTTTGAGTGTCGGAAAAGCAAGATAACACAGCAGCTTTCATTAGGCTTAGATAGATCCAGGGCCTAGATACCGTTTGCATGAAAATATTGTGACTGGAAAAAACATGTCGTCATCAGTACTGTGCATTTGTGTTGAAAACACAGTTTGAATCATTACTTATACAGACACTTCTAATGAAAGACACACTAACAAACATACGAATTAAGATTATCGAGATTCCCACTATGTTACTGGACAAAAAACATGACATCATCACTACTGTGCATCTTTGTTGAAAAAACAGTTCCCATTATTACTTATACAGACAAATCGGTTTGAAAGACAACAAACAAACAAAAGATATAAGATTATCGAGATTCCCACTGCGACTTTAATAGAATTAGGAGTGGGAATCTCGGTAATCTGGCGACACACAAACAAACAAACAAACAAACAAATATTACGATCTTAGTTATATAGTTTCATAAACACGAAACCTTTTGTAAAATTGGAGACGATTGCAGTCAGAAGGGATTTTTATTAGGTCTACTTCTATCCTGATCTTCGTTATCATATAAATATTCTCATTGATAATACTTTTCTTTAGTTGTTTGTCGACCACATGATTTTAATGTCAAGAAATTATTCGCGAGATAACATGATAGAAAACTTACAAAATCACTTCGATCATTTGAAGTGTTGGCTGATAGAAAGTGAAATGGACTATTGGTGAAGGAAAAACTGTTTACATGGACATAGCAGTACCAAAAATTAAAGTTAAAACTGAGTCAAAAACTGCAGTACATAGAGAAAATTCTGAATACACGGGCACAGAATAAAAAAACCACTTCGTGTAAGTAAATGTTGTTACCTGTAAACTAAAGATAACACAAAATATTTAGAAATTGTTGTTGATTACCACTGATATTTTAAAACACACATAAAAGTACTTATGGGTAAGTTTAGGTTCTTACAATTTTGTCTTGTTGACTCTGGAATCTGTTTATTAAATTCTCTCAGTTAAACCAAGAGTCTTCCAATCCAAGCATTGTATAGGTATAGGATTATTTTATTTTTCTTATTTAGTGTTCTTCTTAAATTACCAATTAAGAAGAACACTAAATAAGAAAAATGAAATAATCCTTCCTATACAATGCTTGGATTGAAAGTCTCTTGTTTTTACTGAGGGTATTTAATAAATAGATTCCAGAGTCAACAAAACAAAATTGAAAAAAAATTCTTTTTGAAAATGAACATGAAAAAACAATGGATATCTACAAAAGTAATAAATATTAAGAGTACATACATTAAGAGATGAACTATTAGGCCGGGTTTACGCAACCACTCGCTTTTGCATTCTCGCAGCTAGAAGCTAGAAATCACTTCAAATTCCAACATGGCGGCGAATTTATGTCTGTCGCCTCGCAACGAAAACAACAAATAACGTCAGTTCAGAAGCGTTTGGGAAAATTGTTTCGTCATGAGGAATTCTTTATATGATTGGCACGGATTATAAGACTGCATGTATTTACTCAAACGATGTCGAAATTAGCTAATCCATTTAGCGTTGTTGCCATGACAATGTCACCTTTGCCATCGCGATTGAGTTCTAGCTGCGAGAATGCAAAGGCGAGTCGCTGCGTAAACGCGCCCTTAGCATATAATAGTATTAAGAAGTTTAAACCAGAATTAAAAAAAAAAATTGATACCACGTGAATTACAATTTATATTAAACTTTAAATGGTGATATTATACTTCGTGATTAAAAATAGGTCAATTATTACAAAATTATCACGTTTGATTGTATTAATTGTTCAGAGTATATATTTAATATAAATAGGATGCTATACATAAAAAGTATTTATTGCGTTGCATTCGACGTCACTCAAACAAGTTCAACGAACTTCGAACATGTACTGCATGAAATAAATATAATGTTATTATTATTATTATATTATTATTATGATTATATTATTTTTATTATTATTACGATCAAATCGAAGACCTAATTTGAAATATATGACCACAATATTACAATGTTGTACAAAGTAAAACACATAATTAACAAAAAAAAACTAAACAAACCTTGTATACGACACATGAATTAAGTAACAATTAAAGTATGTAAGTAATATTATGGTTCAACATCAAATGGATTAATTTTAAGACTGCAGAAGATATTGAATAAACCTGCGAAAGTCCTGTTTAGAAACTCGGATAATAAGAAAACTAAAGTTAGTATCTTAAAGGAAAACAATATACTATGCCTCACGCAGGTTTTTGAATATGGCATAATATAACCTAATATGGAACTACTGTAAACCTATAACTGAGTTCTGAAGATGACAGTTTATCTCGGCCGAGCGAGAGATACTACAACAGGACTTAAATTACTTTTTTCGACCTAATAAATCGAACTAAAATTACGAGAATTCTTGCAATTTCTCATGGTTGAACAGCTGGTACTGAGTGTCATAGATGGAATACGTCTATATGTATGGGCGCAAAAATTTGAAGATCAAAGCTACAAATTCGATTTTAGAGTTGATGTTACGCAGTTAGCTATAAATTTCAGTATAGGCAGCATCAGGCATAAACTGAAACTGTTATATATTACAGTCGGAACGTGAATTCAAGTTTATGCAAGTAGAATGATTTAACATTCTTTTCCCAAGATTCTGTGGGAAATGTACTTTGATGCGATCATGCGAACGTTAAAAATCTTTACATGAGCAAAAAGTGTAAAACATGAAGCGGTGAAACATCGCCAAAAGACGGACGATACGGAATAATTTCAACAATTTCTCTCAGCATTTTTTGCTTATTGTAAACTATTAGTCATTTTAGACCCAAGAAAAACGATTCCTCCTTCACCCTCCCCTATCCTCCCCATTTGTTTGCCCTAAAATGCTGTTATTTCTTTTACGCCCCGTTCGAAGCTGTCTATAGAGCGCCCGAAATTTGAAGCATTTCAACGCTGCGTAGTTTGCATAAATTTTCTTCGAAGGAGAATTAGCCGGCAGTATTTTACAACTCTCTTTTGCAGAACAAACACGTCAAGGGAGGAGGTAAAACAAACAAAAAAAAAAAAACGGTAGGTAAGAGAAAAATCTTATACTTACAAGGATCAAAAAATTTGTTGGTCCGCCCTCCCATTTCTGTGGGAAATTGCTTTGGTGAGTAATGTTTGGTCTTAAAAAACCTATTTAAAATGCGTAGCTGCTTTCTACCGGCCCGAGGGGAAGGCAGGCAGAAACTCGGAAAAATCTAGAAAACTGGGCTTAGAGAGAGAGGATCTTATGCAGCCGGGAATACAGCAACGCTCGTTGCAGTATAGAAGCTAGTTTTACTCTAACGAATATCAGGCCAGCTACAGAGAAGTTGCGTGGGGGATTGGAGGGGGGGGGGGGGGGGAAAAAATGGCGCAACACAGCTCAAGTTAGATAGAATTTTCTATTTCTCGGTACTCGCAGATTTGTTGGGAATAAAGCTCTTAAAAAAAGGGTTAAAATGACCACTTCAAACTTTAGATCTGAAATTTTTGTAGTATACATTTTTATATCTATTCTGGTGGGGCAGTTGCCCTTTCTGCCGTCCCGCTATCTACGACCCTAATTGGTACCTATCCGCAAACTAACGTTGGATCGGCATTGACATATAAAATTATTAAATATTTTGTTTTCTGGCTTAATGGGCAAACCATTAGAGTCCAAGTGACGTTTTGCTCGCCTTCAAGGAGCATTAGCAGGCCATTCCAATACTCAAGAAATACCAAATCCGATAACATAAATTTGCATAAATAAAAATACTTTTCATTTTATTGTAGTCTTGATAAAGGGAATACTGAAGATCCAAACTTTGAAAGGAAGTGAATGCAAATGCACTCAATAATGGAAATGTGTAGGGGTAATATTAGTACACTAACTTACAGTAAGGATTTGATACCACAACTCGTAAGATTTTACTTATAAAGCTCACACAGTATAGACTTAAGAAGAAAAATTAGCTGTATACTAAAACATTACTTAACGCACGGACATAATTACTCCAAAATAAACATCGTGGCAAGTAGCAAGGAGTAATGCAACCATACGGTGTCCCACAAGAATCGCTTCTAGGGCCTCTTCTGTTTGTACCGTACACAAACGATATTGCTTTTAAAACGGAAAACGTTTTAGTCTTCTGTACAGCCGTACCGGCTGAGAAGACTATTGCAACGACTTTGCCCGTCCGTCCGTCTGTCGCTTTTTTCAACTTCGCAACGGTACCAGATATTGACGACCATTGTTTACAACGTTAGATTTAGTGTGAGAAGTTATTTAAATAACATGGCAAATTAAAACATCGTTACTTCCTTATAGCTAATAGAATTCTTCGACGTAACTAAATTAAACAATAACATTTGATTGTCGATTTAAAATCCTAGGTAACACTCAATAAAAACAAATGGATTTTAGCTTCGTTTAAAATAGTCTCGTCGCATTGTTGCATGAATGAATAAGCTTACCGTCGAACCAAATTCTCCATTAGGCCTATATCTGCTACTTACGAAATTCAAACTGCATTTTTAAAATTAGGCCTAAAATCATGTTACCATGGCAACGTCAGTTTGCTACGTGTCGCTGTTGGCTTCATCAACAGCGTCTCTCTAGTCACTTCCCTACTACCACTGATCTATATAGGCTACGTTGCACGTTATGTTGTAACACTGTAACTGTGTGCCTGTTACTTAGGCGCACCGTGTTGCATAAATGAATAGGCTTACTATACAATCCATATCTCCGTTAGCTGCTACTTACGAAATTGCTGGTTAAAATTAGGCCTAAAATCTGACAATTAAGCCTAAAATGTAAGATAGGCCTAAAAGCTAAAACATTTTAAACCAACAATTGTGATGGCTACTGCTTTTGGATACTGATGCTGATCACTAAATTAAAACATTGCAAAAAAATCATCACTAAATCATTGCAAAAACTCGTAATTAAAAATTGTTTTTAATACAAATGTTTGAAATTCGTGCTTTAAAATTAGCAGTAGTCGGAAAAGCATACAGAAGGTACTAATATAACAAATAATAGTAATACTAATAATAAGAATTGCTTTATCCAAGTACAAGCACATTATAATAATTATCTAACATAATTAAAATCGTTCAGTGTGTTTATTTATTTATTTATATGTGTGCCCTTCTACGCCTCTTGAAATAGTGGCCTCAAAAGTTGGAGAAAGAGTTCGAAAGAAAGGAAATTTCTCCGAATTTCTCTCAGCCCTATTTTTAAAATCAAATTTAGGCCCTAAATGCCCCAAATTAATGAAAAATGACCGTTTGCTACAATCAGCCACAATCACTCAACAATACGTGACGTCAACGATTGTTGACAATCGTGTAGCAACAATGGATTGGGGTAACGGTCAAGAATGAAGCACGTACAGTAAACTGGTGGAAAGGCTGTTGGAGATGATTTACGAATATCTAGACACACGCTAGTGTGTCGCGCCAAGTTAGGCAACAAACATCACAACAAACATCACATCACATCAATTGTCGAGGTTGTAAACCATTGTAGCGCGACGCCATTGCGTCAGTGTCTTATATCTTGAAGCATAGTTGGGCACATTTCAGGTATTTGGGGAAAAATAATTTGTGTTGAAATCGAGAGCAATGACCCACCTGACAAAAATTAACTCGTGTTTGAATGCCAGCTATGCTACTTTCAATGCAAAATATGCCCCTCAATAACGTTGAAAATGTGTTACTACCTAGCTAGCTAACTACCGAATAATACCTAGCTAGCGAATAATACTTTGGACGTTAAATGAAAACCTGAACATTGCTACCGAAAGTAGCAATGTTCTAGTTTTCATTTAACCTTCGAATTATTAAGCGGTGCGATTAACTTGGCGAATGTTTTGGTGTGTTGATATCACTCCTTTCAAGGGCCGAACCATTCGGAACTTGGCGGTCCCTTTTACCAGTTTTGGTTTTTGATATGATTTAAAACTAGCTGTAAATCCCGTCATGAAGACGGGCAACTCTAGGAGTACAACTGCCCCACAACAGTGAAATGTGTAATTTAAATAACGCAGTTTCTTGAAGATGGGTAATTTCGCTATGGTTGCTTCGCTTACTGAATCCATGTATCCTGTGATTCATTCCACCATCCTTCATTCATTTCCGTTACCCGGGAGCAGACGGTGTCTTTCACGTCCTGTGGCCTAGTTTTTTTTTTCAGCACTGAATCCGACTGCTTATTTTTTGTGTCTTTCAAAGCCCTGTACCAGGGAGCAGACAGAAATTTTTTCGTCTTTTTCACTCAAGCCTGATTACGTGACTTCGTGAAACCAAGTACAATGCATTTTTGTAAAGACATTGTTGTTTGCAGCATTATTTTTACACCATTGCTTCTGCATTGTTCCCTCCGATAATTTCTTTTTCTTTTTCTGCCGGAAAAGATATTGTTGTTTTTATCAGTAATAATATAACGAGAGCGTAGTTTTTTATCGATAAATTTTTTCAATCACGAGTTGCATTCCGAAGCTGAAAAAATACCGAGCGCTTGCGCGAGGTGTTTTTATCAGCTTGGGAATGTAACGAGTGGTTGAGAAAATTTATCGATACTTAAACTACGCTCGAGTTATATTTGAAACGAGAATATACCGTCTCTCTTAAACATCAACTTTAAAATAAAACTTCAACTTCCATAACACGGCCTAGTTGTACTGCAGTGGTTTCTCGCTTGAATTCACAATGCCTGCTTGCACGAAATGATGAAAGCGCACAAACTGTTGCCAAATGCACTCACTGGTTCGTTTAGCATCTGTAGGAATACTATTTTCTACTGTCGTCTCCATAAATAATGTAGTTTTGTTTCCCCAACGATCTATCACAAACCCAACCGAAACCGAAAGTAACTCCCCGTGAAAGCAGATTGTCAGGATGCTTCAACAAAAGTAAATACGTGTTTTATTTTTAATCCAAGTGCTGCTCATAGATTTAAAATAGAATATGATCCGTAACAATACTAAGTTTTACGACATTTGTTATTAATTTATTTCTACCATTTTCGGTTAATTCAAGTACCGTTTATTATTACGGTTTGGGGCTGCCTCGATCACCACGCTCCTCGTAGTAGCGGCCATGGGCGATAGGCCTAACCAGAATGCCGTAACGCGCATCGGCGGAGAGGTGACTTCAGTTACTATGGTAGCCAAAGATTGAACACACATCGCCGAGACGTGAAATAATGTGTCACTTGATTATCAGGTACGTTGCACACGTATAGAAATTGAAATGCAGTTCTTTCGTACTTAATTCTGCAGCGTAAGCTACGATACAAGACGAGTTGAACGTTAATTCAAGATGGAAGGATGACGCCGACGGTTTAATCTGATAAAATACCGTGTGGTCGTTTAACCGGTGTTAAGGAGGCGTGATTGGCTGGTGGCTGCCTTTTTTTGGCTTCCTATTGGTTAATGGCCGTTATAAACTTATGAAGGTATATTCTCACATTAAACTGTCAGCTTCGACCTTCCATGGTGGTTTTACGATAGAATCGTCTGATGTCCTCGTCTCCACCGCAGAAATAAGTTATGATATTTGGTAGGTTAAACCAGTTTTTGAATATATACGCCGTACCTGATAATCGAATGACGTATGATTTGGGTTCCCATTGTACGTGATTAACCTTGGTTACCATGGTGACAGAACGATCAGCCAGCATTAGGGTGAATTTACGCAAAGACTCGCCTTTGCATTCTCGCATCTGGAATTTAATCGTAACAACGCTTCCTGTATTAGCTAAATCCGCCATAGTTTGAGCAAATATACTTGCAGTCTTATAATTGGTGACAGTAATATAAAGAATTCCTCCTGACCAAACAATTTTTCCAATAGCTTGTAAACTCAATTATCGACTCGTTTTGTTACGAGCTGGTAGAGCTAAAACTGCCGCCATGTTGGAATGCTGCGAGAATGGCGAGTTGATGCATAAATACTTCCTTAGGCCTAATCGCCGTTAATATTCCAAGTGTGGCGGTAGAGGCAACCACAGTTCTAAAAGATTAAGCGATACTTAACATTTACAGTAAATAGTTGGAAATAAATTAATAATATTATGGATCATTTCCCGTCTTAATTCTATGAAACCCTATTTTCACGTTGACGCGACGTGACTGACAATGTTCGTCCAACAACAACCGTCAGCTTCCTCGATGAGTCAGCTGTTTTCGGCAAGTTTGTGGTGGATCGTTGGGGAAACAAAAGTACTTAGGATGCAAAACTGCTACGAGCGTATTTTATGCTTGGACTAACAACTCTCTTCGAGATGGACGTGTCACCTACCTTCACCGATATACACAGCCCGTGCGCCCGATACTGTTAGGAAACTGGCAGCGCCACCTTGCGTCACGGGAGATCGAAACTATTTCCGAAGGTTTTCCCGTTCAACTCTCGTCATTCGCGTGACAAGAGTGAGGTGGTCTAAGGTGACACGCTATTGACGGATTTTGCGGTGGCGCTGCTATCGCAGCTGCAGAAGGTCGGAACACACTCGAGCTTACAGGTAGCCATCCATCTCGAAGAGTGTTGTTAGTCCAAGGTTTAAGTATCAATCGTCACATTCTCAATCTGATGAAAACAGTTCTGGCAAGCGCTGTATATTTTTTCATCTTCGGTATCTAACTCGGGATGAGAACATTTATCGATATAAACCTACGCACTCGTGACATTACTACTGAAAAAATAAAGAGGCATGACAGTTGAATTGGTGGTAGAGGGAGAAGAGATGTTTGGTAAGCGTGTATCTGTTATTTTACTCGACTACTGATACGGGCGTCCATCCAGGTCAAAATGGTGCCCGGTTTCCCCCTCCCCACAAGTATAATTTTATTCCAGCTTCGCCACTGTATTGACCGGAAATAGGTTTGAGATGCGAGCGAGGTATACTGTTCACGGAACTGTTAGTTAAGATCGTTGCGATCATTTTATGTTTTCTTGAGGAGTCCGTCACGCTTCGCCTCTCTTACACTTAAAGTTATAGACTGAGGGCTGCCATGTCAAATCCACGCATCGCTTGACTTATATCGTGCTCTAGAATTTTGAGTGTCTTACCTTACGAGTCGTGGATGACCAACGTGTTTGTTTCTCTTAGAACCGAAATTGATTGCCAGCTAAACTACACCGCAAGGGGATCATAAATTTCGGCGTGATTTACGCTGGCAACGACACTGTATTTCACGTAATGCAGCAGTTTCGTGACGTCTTTCAGATTTGTGACCCAAACCAAAACCTTGACAGTCGTGACGTGACAGAAGAAATTATGACCAATATGGGGTCGCAACTACACCTCACTAAAAGAAACAAGAGTAAAGGTCAAACGGAATTTGGTTATAAAAAAAAAGAGACTGAAAAGACCACGACTTCCACTGCAAACACTACATCGAACCTTTCTACTTCAGTAATTATACAGATCGAAGATTTATTCGTCCCTGATCGTTCACCGATAAATACACCACTGCATGAACGGGACAGTATAGCTCACTTAGAGCAAACTTGGCTCGCATCGAGTTAGAAAAATGGCATCACCTTCGTTAATCGTCTGGCTTTTACGGAAACACGAAGATGCTTCTTGGCAGGACAGGCCAACTACCAACGCCGAAATAAACAAAATTACAGGTTGACGAAATGCGATGGGGGCCAAAAACATGAAATTTGGTCATCCTCAGCAGCACAAATCGAACCAGTCATGGAACTCTCTTTGAAATACCCTCAAGGAGCCCCAGTGCATTCCCTCCATGTTCCCTCTGTGGCTTGACCAGCAAATTCTTGCAAATCGCGATAAAAGCATGAAATTTGATTCACAAGTCACACTAAGCATTACATATCAAACCATCCATGGAACTCCCATGAACCACCCCAAATGGTCCTCCTGTGCCCCCTCCCTGATGCTTGACCAACAAATTATTGCAGATCGAGCTAAAAGCTTGAAATGACACAATCATTCTTTGCAGTACATATCGAACCACCCATGAACCCCCATGAAATATCCCCACGCTCCCCCATCCCATGCTCTCCCCCCACCTGAGACTGACGAACAAATTATGACAGATCGAGCTAACAGCATGAAATGTGGTACACAAGTCATTCATGGTAGTAAAAATCGACCTACTACGCCTGTAGCCTCCTCAAGATTCTCTCCAAGGCACCCCAACGCCCCCTTCCCCCCCTCCCCCCGTTCCCCGTCCCTGAGGCCTGACCAACAAATTCTTGCAGATAGTGCTAGAAAAATGAAATTTGATGCACAAGTCATTGTTAGCAGTACAAATCAAACTAGCTAGGGAACTTCCATGAAATCCCCAAAGGCCCTCAGCACTCCCCCCCCCCCCCTATTCCAACTCCATGAGGCTGATACCCGAAAAATTCTTGTTGATCGTACTAAAAGCATGCATTGGTGGATGCACAAGTCATCCCTAGCAATAGAAGTCGCAACAGCCATGGATTCCATGAAGCCTCCCCCAGCAAACCCCCCCTGTGCACCCCTATGAAGCATTGATGACAGTGGCGTAACTACAATGAGGCAGAGGAGGCAGCCGCCTCCGGGCCCACTGACTTTGGGGGCCCCCTCACTGGCCCCAATTTAAAATTTGTTTGTAACCCCAAAATATGACAAAGTAAGTTACTGCAAAAGTTTCGTGAGAAAAAGTTGTGTCTTGTGTTGCAAGATTATTTGTTTTTTTTTATGAAAGGGAGGGGGGGGGCTCCATTGGGCTGTTGCGTTATGTGGCAAAAACTGCAATTTTTTTTATGAAGGGCCTACACTGGGCTCTCGCCTGTATGGCAAAAACGGCATTTTTTTATGAAGGGGATGAGATGGCCTCTCCACTGCACTGTAAAAACAACATTTTATTTTGAGATTGGGGGGGGGGGGGGGGCCACCTCTACTGGGTTCATGCCATGCCTAGTGTGGCATTTCTTTTTTAATGAAAAAGGCCCTTCACTGGCCTCTCTTGTATGGAAATAACTAATTTTTTTATAAAGGGGGCCCGCCACTGCATAGTAGCCTCCGGGCTCAAATTTTGAAGTTACGCCACTGACTGATGACCAACAAATTCGTGCTGAACGTCCCAAAAACATGCATTGTAGCAGTAGGAATCGAACTCCATACGGAACCCCACGAGATACCCCCCCCCCCCCCCCCCCCCCCCCCCCCCCCCCCCCCGGTACATCCCCTCCATGAGGCTGATGATCAACACATTTTAGTTCGATTTGTACTGCTGTGTGTACCAATTCATCTTTTACCACGATCAGCAAGAATTTGTTGGTCAATAACCTCATACAGGTTAGTGTGGTGGGGGCAGCGGAAGGTGCATTACAGGGGGAATCGCGAGGGTTTCCATTGCTAGATCGATTTATAAGCTCAGAATTGACTTGTGTACTAAATTTCATGGCGGTTAGCTCGCTGTGCATAATTAGCCCCAATGCTGGCCCGTAACAGCTGTACTATGCATGGAGATCGAACCAATGAACCGATGCTTAAGTTTTATAGCTTAAAACGCAGGCATGAGGAAGGTTAAGGCCTTTTGAACGCTATTTTAATGTGACTACAGTTGTTACAGAATGCAGGCACGTGTTTTGGGAAGTGTTCTGGGCATTCATACAGATTTTTAAAATCTTGCAGTAAAATATTATATCTTTTACTCTGTACGCCTGAATTAAAAAAAGCTTACCAAACAATTCATTGCGTCCATTTCCATCAATCCGGCTCTGCTAAACCGTCCAAGGTTCAAAATTGAGCCGATTCGTCAAGAATTTTCTTCGGAAGATGGGCTCCAGGAGAATTGATTTTTAAAAAAGTTACTGTTGACATGAAGGCATTGTAAACCAATGTAACTTGTAAATGAGTGACATACGATACGAAAGTTAAACATCTTGTTTTACTTTTAAACACGTTCGCAAGAAAACTTTCTTTCTTTTTTTGTAAATCTGTCACCGGCTTTTGAATGTTCTAGTGGCTGTGAAGACATCTTTTTTAAGAGGTCCTCCATGAATCAGAGTGTACTCTTAACTGTCGTTCCCTTCATTCAGTCTTTTCCCGGAGTCACTTTCTTTCTAGTTTGTCCCTGAGACGAGGTATAGGGACGCGTCGGTATCCCAGCTATATGTATAGTATAGTATCTTTTTTCCCACAATCTTTCTCTCTTTTCCCCTTGATGATATACTGGTTGGTTTGCCGACACTCCATCACTCCAACCATCACCGCTGTTCATAGCGTGTTCTCTGAAATAATCCAAGTGCTCAGCTACACTGGTCCGCTCTCACCGTTTTTTTTCAACCATTTTTTTTTTGTTCGCAAACGTGTTTCTTCTGCTTTCCCCCCTTTTTTTTAATCTATCTTCTTCTTTCAAGTTGTAAGTTAGCGTGGTAATAATTCTAACTTCTTCTCTCTTCTACATTTGGCTTGTGAGAGAAACAAAAACGTTTGCCTCGACTTCAACTATTCTATAACGCTCGTGCATGAAATTCTACCACATTCCCTTCTGTACTTCAAACAAGTTGGCGTCTTGGGAGTGTACAGAGTGAGTTTTCACGTTTTTTTTTTCATTTTATTTTTTTTTATCTTAGTTTTTAAGTTACGTTTAAGAGCTTTCTTTTGCGGTTCCGCCATGGCACTCTGTTCGTTTCCCGCTGTGAGAAATTTCATGAATTAAACTTAGACCTCGGTATAAAAACGCTTACCGACGTCGTAGTTAAAAGATGGACGAGCTCACGCGCACGCAATCTACATCTCCCACCTCCGCCTCTGACTCCCCCCCCCCCCCCCCCCTCGCCTCCGTCCCAGCCCACCCCCACCCCAGTGGCAACGGCAGAATAAAATAGCTGCGGAGGAGGGAGGGTGATCCCGGGCAAAATATTGACTTGGGGAACAGCAACTTGAGGTTGCAGGTAAATCGAATAAACTGAGGCACTATTATTATTTCAGATATCGCCCCTCCTGAACCCACGTGACATTCCATTTTCCTACGCTTAATGTTTTCAAGATTAACATGCTTTCAAGACTAATTTTTTTTTTGCTTCTTTACCGCTTTGAATTTTTTTTCTTTAACTCGCTCAAAGTAAAACTATCGTTACTATACAGTATATGTATTTTATTAAATTTGTGTTGGCAGTATTTACTGAACAACCCTTAGGCATGCCAAAAACGAGAAGTAATTTTTCTCTAGGGATCATGTGATCAATTGAACCCCTTGCGCGGTCAAGGGGCCATCTCTTGATGTAATAATTTCATCAGGATCACTTTTACACTAGATGATCCTGTACTGTAGCTTATATACTGTACGCTCTGATAAATATTGCGACTCACTGTAGACTGCCTAAAGGCACGGACCACTTGTTCACTTTCCTCAATTCATTTATTTCTAGCTCTTTTTCGTCACTTTATTTTTTAAATCAGGAAATGTTTTCACCAACCACCCACATATAACAAATAAAGAGTGAAGCGTTAGTATTAGAATCAAGCGTTTTGTCCTAACCACGCTAGATGGCGCCACATGCGTTAGGCCTACACAAGTGCGTGAGACTTTTTTGTAGCCTAAATGGCGAATGTTTACTGAACAATCCTTAGTTTATAGGTAAGAAAGCCAAACAGGAGAAGTCATTTTTCCTAGGTCGTGGAGAGATCAGAAAGTCACAAGTAAAATTCTCGTGCCACCTTGGTTCATGTCGTTAAACTATGTATATAGGCTAAATAATCTTCTTAGCTAGGTTTCTGCAGGATTACTGATAAGGTGTCTTTTGTCGGATCTTCCCCTCTGTTGAATAAAAAATATTTCCCATCCGGTTGTGGAAAGCATTAGGCTACGTCATACATCGGTTGAATTGGTCACTTTTTACTAAAACCAGAGTGTCTATAGAGCAGCAACAATAACGCCATAGTGGTGACGAGGTTATCTGGACCGGGTCGTTGAGCTAGCTGCAAGGGCCACTGGATACAAATGCAGGTGAAAAAAAAAATAACACTTATGATGCGAAACATACTATTAAGTTTAGAAAGCAGAAAAGAAAATATTCCACTTGCTGAAAATTGCAGCAGCTGGCAACAAATAAAAAAAACTGAGCACTTTTTTAGGTCCAAGAAACCCACTCACTCTCACAGCATTGGTTTGACACCTCCATGTATATCCAGTGCCCCTTGCAGCTAGCTCGACGACCGGCTCTGATGCTGGTAGTATAGCCTCGTAGCCAGTTTGGCCTTATTGTTTGGCCAGATCGAACAATTAACAAACCTTACTATGAGTCGATACTTTAATTGCTAATTTGTGAACGGGACATGGTTGTAAGACAACCAGAAAACCAGTAACGTATTGTTTTCAGTCCTACATCCGTTCTCGTAGCTTCTTCAATGCCAAATGGTCCTCAGCAGTGCATGTGGTCGTCTTTTCGCTTAATTACATTTAGCGTCTATTGTTTATCAAAGCAGGAAGCAGCGTTGCAATCTCATCATCTTCTGCTTCAGGTTTATAATCGTTCTACGACCAAATGAGGTTTTATATTTTTAAAGTAATTCTAAACATGTTTCCCTATGACTGCTTGTTAAATTTCAATCATTATATTACTTCTGATATCTGATTGTAAGGGCAGAAAAATGCACTAAGCTATTTTTAAACTAAGCATGTTGGTATAGTTCAGATCACGTCGTTATTTTTGTAACTCCTTGGGGTCTGTTGTGGTCAATAATTCTAATAACATAACCATCGCGAAACCGACCACAACATTTTCAACGCAGCCCCATCCCCCCCCCCTCGACTAAAATTGCATGTTAATAAAACGTTCATGCAGTGAGTGTGTACATACAATACGTTAGAAAAGCATCTTTATAACCAAAAAGGTGCACCTCGTCAGACATGGACAGTCTATTTTGAGGTTAATAAGAAGTTTTCTGATTCATGCAGTGAGTATGTATATGTCATCCATAAGGTGTGTTAGTAAAGTACCTTTATAATGTGGATGGATGAAGGTGCACCCTAACAGATATGGACAGTCTGTTGCAAACACGGCATCACGCTTTCTTCAATTCTAAACGACGCGTGCAATCTTCATTGTGCCAAAAGTCCCGAAAGGTTTTAAGATTCCATCGGCGCTGGACAAGTCTCGTGGTATTGCAAGTAAAGCTTCCGGCAAGTTCTTCACCCCACCATAAAAAATGTTATTATTTTTCGGTCAATGCAACCTATGCAGTCATGTAGTAAACTTCAAGACGAGGAATGTTTACTTAAAATATCCAAAATGAGGAATACTACGAGGAATATTTGGCCTCGAAGAAAAGTGGTAGGCTGTGTTATCAGAATGTCAGACTGTTCGTAAGCCTTGTGGAATATTCAGATTTCGGATGGGAAGTAAAAGATATAAACACCCTATGTTACGAACTATATATATAAGCCCCACACTTCAGAGGCAAGGGTAACCCACGGTAAATTGCTCCAAGGCTCGCGGCACTTAAAACAAATATGCGGCATTGTTTCCGTTGCTTTGAGCTTTGTATGGGAGTAGAAGATGTGACCAACAAATGCGACAACTCTAAACAATATGTACGATATCTCAGTGTATAACTCTGATAGAGGAGTCCAATCGGTGGGCAGGGGCGATGTATTATACGTCTTCGTGATTTAGAAAGCGGCCGATATTCGTTGAAAGAATGATCTAAACATTCTCCCTGAATTATGGCGGTCATTACAGGTTGGAGGTCAACAGCTGGGCGTCGTTATAACGAAGCAGAAAAATAAATTAGTTGATAATTTAATTTTCCAACGATTCGCTGATTGTTAGGTTATAATGACAGATTAGGTTAAGTTAGACTTATCACAAAATCTATACCGAAATGGGGGATTTGTCGGCGACTTTCAGGTGTTATTCGTTGTATGAAGTGTTTCCCCCGCAGGTTCGAATCCGCTATAGCGAGGTTTCTCGTCCACCGCCTCTATAGGCCAGTAGCGCCGAGCAGTGGCGGCGGCTCGAGTTATTTACGACGGGCAGCGCGAGCGAGGTAGCTCATCTCTATTGCCAATCACGTCTTATTCTCTCACGCGTTTTCTCGGGACGAACGTTAGCTCCCACGGGTGGGAGGGTGACGTCACTGGAACGACGGACCGACTCTACGGAAAAACGAAAGAGAAGGCCACTTTAACTACTTGAAAATGATGATTGAGAGCTCACGAAGAAATTAAAATTAATTCGGTGATTATCTATAAACACCTTTGAAATCTGGAAGGAATTGGTTTGCATCCCCCACCCCCCTTTTGGCCTGCCACCCTCGATGTTCCACTGTTAGCCATGAACTACAAGAAGGTAACTGCTTAGGTTTGTAGCGCAACTTCGAGATTATAAACATTCAAGAGTAAATAATAACTAAACGTATAAATGCATTCTGAAGAGCACAATTACTCGGCCGAGTGAGAGATGCTACACTACCTATGTTTTTCATTGTGTTATTTATTATACACGGCGATAGAAGTCCTCTCTCTCTCCAGCCAAACTGAAACTATTAATTTCTCCGTTTCTATTCAATATATTTCGACCAAACTTGGCCAGATAGTAGATGGCAACTTTTCCCAACTTTACACCAACTTTTATGCAATTCCGTGCAAGAGTAAAAGTAGGGAGCCACGTAGTAAATTTGAAAACTGTTCACTTGTTCTTCTTCTTGTGTGAAACGATTTTAGAAAAAACTACTGCACCTGCCTAAAGTCTGAAACATGATCTTAGCCAGAAATTTTC
>JAHWFP010095636.1:87404-104070 GCA_023313725.1 Lithobius niger | reverse complement strand
AAAAAAACGGGTCACAAACCTAATATTTCAAACACTAGGATTCTTTTCCAAATTCCACATATTCGCACTAGGCTTAATCTTGAAACTCTCTGCATCGCCTTGCACGATCCACAGGTTCATAATCATCTGCTCCCTAATGACAACAAATTCAAAGAATACTTAGCACTCCTCAAAGAGCACTCTGTTACTAAATTCCGACACCAGGGTACGATAAAAATAACTGTTTGATAGCCTCACCACCAGGGAAAACTGATTTAAACCCGGACTACACTCAAATTTCGCCACTTCTTCTTGTGCTTTCAGCACAAAGAGGTCGCTCTCTTCTCCTTTAAAAATTTTAAATTTTTAACCTGTTCGAATTGTAATTTGACTTTGGCAGTTTTGCCTGCATTTGTCTGTTTGCAACTTTATGCAATTTTAGTGTATCTTGTATTTCCCTTGATAATGAGCTGGAGCTAGCTCGAAACGTCGGGTTGTGTTGTTTTTACATGTGCACTTTGGGCTTCTCCTGTTCAACATACTCTGGTTTATAGACATAATTGAGGAGCTATTGGAGAAACTACCACTAACATTGACAAGAAGCACATTATTGCACAAAGTGTCCATTAAGAACACCAAATCTGTTGGGAGGGAACCAAAGTGTTACTAAGGTTTAACAGTCACCAGGTATCTCATCTGAGGGCCCTGGATTCCTTGGCCATCCATCCAACACATCCAGAGGCATGGAATTCCTTTAATGAATCTGCAAGAACCCTCTCACAAACAGATTATGCAAATTACCACACCTGATGTGATGATGAACCCACTACATACAAAGGCACAAGTCCAAGTGTCATCACAATCCACACTCTCACTCCAAAATACCACCAAGGTGCACCGCACTCCCAGGGCAGAGGAACCAACAAGTATGGCTGTATGAGCTAGTATGAACTACAAGGCTGAGCTTTGTATCCTTCCATATTCCAGATAAGTAAACCCTATTATTGTATCCAAAATGACTATTTATTTCAAATGGTAAGGACTTACCGGGTACGTCCTTACACTTTGGCGCCCAAGCAAAATTATGGAGATGAACTACAGTCAAACCTCGCTATAACAATACCTTTTACAACAATAAACCTGTTATAACAATGCTGCCTTTCGAGGCCTTTCAAGCAATAATGCATGCAAAAGTGATTGTTTATGACGATAAAACTGATATAACATTCTATTTCCAAAGATACTTGGACATCTGTATAAAGAGGTTTTACTGTGTGACGAAATTAAGATTGACTTATGTGCGTTGGGAATGAAGCCAAGGCTTTCAGCAGTGTGGGTGCAGCTGGGAAATTTGCGCACAGTTTTCATTTTCAACTGGGTCAAATTAGTCATGATGAACTGTGATGTCAACTGCTGAGAGCGTGTATGTTAGGAAATTGTGAGCGTCCTTTACAATCGCGCTACAGTAATGAACAGTGTTGAATGAATTATATTTGCCTTTGTCCAGCCGAAATTAGAGCTATAACTCCCCCAATTAAAGCCTCTCACCCCCACGTTCCGACCTGTCATGATGAGGTTAATAAGGCTGTACCGATATCGCTTCTACCGATCTGGTAACGCATGATATCTGTTACACCGATACCGATGCCTACACTGATTTAATTCAAGGCGAGACTTCGTGTTGCACTGTTATTTTTGGAATCATGACCATCTGAAAGCAGGGAACACAAAGTTCTCGATGCAGATAATGATTTTATTCAGGATGAAACTTTTTGTTGCACTTCAATTTCCAGAACTGTGGCAGACAGCAGGCAGGAAACATGAAACTCTACATCAAGGGTGAAGTGTGGTATCTGCAAAGGAATCTCTAAGAAATACCGATTCCGATCCGATTCCGATACATTGAACATCTGCAGATTTACCGATACGGTATCTGCATCTGTACAGCCTTAGAGGTTAATGATCAGTGCTGCCGCCGGTTGCCTAGCGATGGAAGAGAGGAATTTTATCAAGCGACCGACTCTTATGTTTTCAAAGAATGATTTTCCTAACATTGCAAGCAAGCATAATATATTTTTATATTTAATTTTATTGGCGATGAAGATTAGGTTGTTTATGTATTGCAGCGTGTGACGAATGAATCGAGTGACGTAAAGTGAGTCTTGAGTAAAGTGAGTTTTTTGAAGATCTATCACCATCACAGGAATTACCAGGCTTCCATCCTTGGCACAAGCAGCCACCGGTGGACCTAAAGAGAATGATCGATGCCCATTATCATCTCCATGGACCTCCATGTCCACTGGCCCACCTATCGTTTCCTTCACTGCCTTATTGACCCAGCCTTCCTCGGCACCTGACCCACCCTAGGATACTCTGTGACCATCACGATCCCAGTCTGAGCCTCATAGGCCGTTTTCCTAGTCATTGCACCCATTACTGTATGTCACTTCTTCCAACTTGGTTTAATCTCTTAAAGTGTATCCTTCTTACCCATGGCAAAAAGAGAAACAATCAAACAGGACTGCAGGGGTCGAAATATTCGGATGTACAGGGGCAAATTGCAAATTGCTGAAGTTGAATTTTTCATAACTTTTGAACCGCACAAGCTACAAATCTGCGGTTTGCGGCATTTTAAACAGCTTGGAATTAGATTTCTAGTCACACCATGCCTTCAAAAGAAGTTACACTCCATTTGTACTATATTTGGTTCAACTGTGGGAATAGATTTTTCAGTTGAATTGTGTAGTTAACTCAGTTTTAAGCAAAGTGCAGGAAAACAGTACATATTATTGAGATGCTGAATGTTAGAATTTTCGATAGCTATAAAATAGGAGACCTCAGTGTTGGTTTACATTTTGGTTTTGCACTCTATAACAGAATTTGCACCCGGATCAAAATTTGGAAATTCGACCCCTGGGGCTGACCTGTCTAACAATAGAAGAAGAGTGATTCTCGATCGGGAGTACACTGGACGCCCAATGAATAACGCTCATGGGCGGCTATGGTTAATTGAATAAATAAAGTGGAGGGGCGTTAAAAAAGCTACGACAAGATTTCTGGCCCTAAGGTATTTTTTGGGGTGGATGTTTAGGCCTAAATCCAGCATGGAAAAATTGATCATTCACGTATACGTGACCTGGGTTCAATCTAGCATTAACACAGTGGCTTTATTCTCATTTATAAACAAATTTAGTTTATTAGATCGTCCTCCTTCCAATAACTAACCTAATTCAAAGTTAAAATTAATTTCTAACCCTCACCAACCTTCAAACCAGACACGCGATTCATGACCGGAAAGCGCCAAGCCGAGTAACGTCACAAGGCACACGGTGAACTAGGTGTTTCAAGCGCTTACGGTGGACAAGTTGGATGTGATCGTGGTTCCTCGTGTCCACCACTGACTCTCGACGCGTCCAGACCCAAGTGTCTACTTTCCACTGGAACTTCCGGCGTGGCTAACTCGCTCCAGGAACAACAGAAACCGATGTGATAATTGAGTCAACACACATGTAACACACGCGGTGAATCACTTTGTCTGTTTTGAAAGTTGGTGATGGTTAGAAATTAGTTTTAACTTTGAATTATGTTAAATATTGGAAGGAGGATAAACTAAATTTGAGAATAAAAGAGAAACGGTATTAAGTTTTTGTTAGACAGACTTCATATTATGTAAATCAATGATCGATCGCATAGGCCTATATACTGCCGACTTTACTGCGATTACAAACGCTCCCGTGAATCGTGTTGTAGTAAACGTTGACGTCGTTGAATTTATTTGTCTATTTGTTACGTTTGCTGCAGAAAAAGCCCAATTTTACCTGGGGGGAGGTCAAAATTGGTTTCTATTGCCTAAGGGGAAAAATACACTACCTGTAAATTTAATTGCATTCAGTTCCTGAGTGCTCTGTACCCTGGAGGATTTTAAACTCTCTAGACACGCCCAGCTCAGACACCCACCTGCGCATGCGCGAGTCCGGCGCGCGCTCAGACCCTCCATAAATAGAGCTACGGCGTAAGCCAGCCATCTACTTTTCCTCACGAAATGTCAACCATGATGGTGACTCGAGAGGGGAGGTCGGGTGGGTATTTACAGGTAGTGTATTTTTCCCCTTAGGCAATAGAAACCAATTTTGACCTTCCCCTAGGTAAAATTGGGCTTTCTAATTGCCGGGAAGAAAAATACACTACCTGTAAATTTAATTGCATTCACAGCAGACCTCGTCAGTATAGGTGGCGGGCACCATCATGACGGGTTCCCGAAGGCGTGAGCTGGGTCCCCAGTGACAGAGTTGTGGTTGGTTAGTTGAAGGCGCAACATTTTCTAGTCACGGCCGACTTTCTGCACAAGGGCAGTCGGAGTGGGGATGGAACTTTCAATAGCCAAGGCGAGTTGGTGAGAAAGTTCAGGCGAGTTTTTCCAGAATCCACGCTTGTTTGGTTTTCGGTTGATGGTTTAACATTTTTTTTTTTTTTTTTTGCGGTAGGTTCAACGGAATGTCAATGAGCGCGAGATGCGGAGTAAGGTTCATGAAATTTAGCACATTGGTGTTGGGGTATGTTTGTTGATAAATTCGAGTCACAGAAGGTGTGAAGTCGCAGACCATTGTGAAATCAGAATCAAAGATTCAGATGTAAACAGAGTGTTCAAGGAACAGTGCTTTGGCTGTGTGTTTTGATTTGGGGAAGCAGTCAAGCTGGTTGAAGAGGGTATTGAGATTTTCCGATGACGGATGAAGCGTAAGGTGGGCTTGAGTGATTTGAATAGTGCGAGTAATGTTGCAGAGTGGTGAAGGGTCAATGAGATGTTGTTCCCCAGAGTCATTGAGATTGGAGCAGAAGATTAGGAAGTGGAACGTACTATGTGGGTGAACCAAGGGAACCTTAGAAGGATAGCATGTGAAGGGGCGAATTACCGAGCACACTGCCATGAGTGTAAGGTTGTGAGGATAAAGATCCATTGAGTGCAGAGTGGAGAAGATCGTCGATGTTCAGTTTGACTCTGTGTGAGTGCGAAATTGCCACACATATGGGTGAGGAATCGTTGGTGGCAATGAGCGAGTGTAAGTCGATGAAGACATCCGAACAGATTAGGTGTTGGCTAAGAGTCGTGAAGGTTAGTGATGGTGACAAAGTGTTTCAACTTGATTGACAGAATGATGAGTCAACATAACATTGGATAAGTCGAATTCCAAAGGGGTGGGAATGAACGAGACTTAACAGTGGAATGTGAGGCGCAAGGCCGGATGAATAAAAATAATGGGCCAGCCGGAATTCCTTCAATGGACCAGGTCATGGAAGGTGTAGAACAGGAGTCCAGGCATGTCAACGGGAGACTTGGAGGGCCTGAGGCGTTGTGCGAGGCCAATTTCCCTTCCAGAAGTGCGCGAAGAAATAGGACATTACTTTGGGCAGTGCAGGGATAATAGCATTTGTCGTCCTTATATTTAGTTGAGTTAAGTGACGGGGGAGTCGAAGCAAAATTAGCTTAGTCATGATGCAGCAGGTGGTTGGTGACAGAGACGGAGTGTGAAGAGCTTGGGTAACGTAAAAGATCATCATGATTCGATTGGTGACGGTTAGGTAGAGTGACAATAAGGTTTGGGATTACATTCAAAGACATGCCCGTGAACATTTAATTAGAAAAGGTTTGGCGAGTTGAAGAAGACCTTCCCATTATGAAATCAAGCTGAGGTGGTGTGAGGTGAGATGGATCGAAGTACGTGGGTGATTAAGTAAAGTCTCACGCAGTGGTTCCTGGATGTCTGCAGCACCTGGTTACCCCAGGCAGACGCTTATCCCAGTCCGAAGAGGGTCCAACTCAATATGAATTCGGGGGACAGATGAGAGCCAGTGTGTTCAGCATGGTGTGGCCGTGGACAGCTTCGATGCCAGAGCTAGCTGGAAATAGTGGCACGGAGAGCATGAGGTGCTCGACGGGTGTGAGATTACAAGTTGACGAGTGGACTTGTTTAGCAAGAGGGAGGTGAAGATGAAAGTCGCAATTTAAGCAGGCATGTGGTGACGGGTGGCTGGACTAGCTGGCAATGAGCGATGCCGTTAGCTACAACGAACATGGTTCCAAAGATCGGTCGACGATGGATGAGAACGACGAGCGTCGTGATGCAACGAGCATGAAGATGCATGATGCGATGAGCTGAAAAGACCCCTGAGCAACGATGGGAGCGGCGGGCGGTGTGATGAGCTTCAAAGGCCGGTGAACGGGAATGACGAACGACGAACAACGAACGACGAATGACGAACGACGAACGAACGGCCAGGGCAGCGACGCTGGAGCTTGTGCTGAGCTTCGAAGACCAAAGAGTGATGTGGCGGTCACAAGCAACAACGGGAATGACGGACGGTGTGACATGCTATGTAAGGCAGACAGACAGCAAGCGGGAAGATGCACGGTGTTATGAGTTGCAAAGGCCGCTGACCGGTGACGGGAGTGGCGGGCGTGTGAAGAGATTCAAAGACCGGCAAACAGGAAAGATGACGAGCTGCAAGATCGACGAACGGGAACGGCGAACGACGAACGAGAAGTGAGTGGCGGATAACAGGAGCAAATGACCGTGCCGGCAAGCATGAACAGTGGCCGGGCCAGCGACGGGCGTGGTGTCTCGGCAAGTGGGTGCTTGTCGACAGGTGGGCTGCGAACGACGAACGGCTGTGAGCGGCGGACAGCTTGAAAGACAGATTGGCCGGCAGACGGCAACGGGCTCGAGGAGAGATTCTTCGGGTAAGCTTGCGAATGTCGGGCGGTTTTGCTACGGTGAGCGGGCTGCGAACGGGCTGCAGGTGGCGGTCGTCGAGCTTCAATTGGTGGGACAATCGACAGACGACTAACGGAATGTGGGCAACGAAGTGAGATGCTGATGTTAAGGTTGGAGAGATTGATGGCCATCAACGAGGGTGAGTCGGAATCATTTTCGGCTGTGAGTGTTGGACACTGGTGTGAAGATGAGTCCAGCTTCGGTCGTGAACGGAGGGTGGCTGAACTGAAGCAGAGATTCTCTAGGAGAGCTTGCGAGCGGTGAATTGGATGAAGAAGAACAGTGACAGATACGGTGAACGTCCACTGCTTGGCTGATGCAAACGGAAGGATGAGAATCTTCGTTCAATCAGGACGTTGAAGGACGTGACGAGCGGGATGGGCTGGAAGGCCAAAAGGAAGAAGTCTCCCGGAAGAGGGCTGCATAGGCGGCATCAATCATGAGGCGTACGGTGCAGCAAATGGCGGCCACGATATGTAAGAGAAGCCTCTAACTTATGGCAGTCATCTTTATGTGGAGGTTTTCCTTCCTGAAGGGATAATCTGTAAAGAAGCAAGGAACGCATCAAAACCTTGTAGTGGTGAGCGGCGAATGAGCAAAGAACGAGAACAAGCGGGAGCCTCTGGTGTAGCGGGCGAACGGGCAACGGTCGTCTCGTGACGATGTTGACGCAGCGGCGGCATGAACGGGTGGCGGCGGCGGTAAACGTCGGGCCAACGGGCGGCGAATGGAGGTTTCTTGCCGGCTTGAATGAATGAAACAGGACGGCGGCAAAAGAACAAGCGAACGGCGGCTGTAAGCAGTGGTCGTGAGAAGCGTGTTGGGCAGCAGTCCACCGGGGCAGATGCAACGACGGCTGCGAGTAATGTTCATGAAAGCAGCAGCAAAGACAGCAGCATGGATGGCGTTGTATTGCGGGGTGAGCGGTGCAATGAACGGTGACGAACGATGTCATGAACGGACAGACACCATCTTCTTAAGTAGGAGAAAACGTTGTCAATAGGGGACTAACAAACAAACGAACGAGCGGACGAATCGAAGAAATCTTCGTGTAGCGGCAGAACTTGCGAACGGGAACGGTGAACAAGAACGATGAACGGGTACGACGAACGGGAACGACGAACGGCAGGTCATGCGGTGGCCACAACAGGACAAAATGCAACAATGGATGAGTGATGGGAATCAGTTTCCGAGTGGCCGGAAGAATAACAATGCCAAGGGCTTGGAAGAAGGGCGAACGGCAGTCTCCTTGTGTAGCAGGTGAATGTCGAATGATGAATGCTTCAGTTGCATAATGAGTGGGACGCAAAAACAATGAAAATCTTCGTCTAATCATGATGAGCGTTGATAGTTCAGGGAGGCCGTAGAAATGGCAGGTTCTGCGAACGAAAACGGCGAACGACGAACGGCCAGGGACGGACGGAAATCTTCCTTGTCTCACAGGTGAACGGCGAACGGTGAATGCTTCACTTGCATAATGAGGGGGACGCAGAAAAGATGAAAATCTTCGTCCAAAACGTGATGAGTGATGATAGATCAGGGAGGGTTTCCTTCTTGAGAGGATGACCAGCGAACGAACGAACGAACGAACGCGAGTCTTCTTCATGTAGAGGCGGTAGGTGCTGCGAACGGGAACGGCGAACGAGAACGACGAACGGCCAGGGCAGCGACGTTGGCAAAGCAGCTGCTGGAGCTTGCGCTGAGCTGCAAAGGCCGGCAAACGATGAACGAAGGCGGCGGGAGTCTTTCTTGTGTAGCAGGTGAACGGCAAATGGTGAACGCTTCACTTGCAGAAAGATGAAAATCTTCGTCCGAAGCCGAGAAAATTTCCTTCATGAGAGGATGACCAGCGAGCGAACGAACGAACGCAAATGGGAGCCTTCTTCATGTAGAGGCAGGTGCTGCGAACGGGAACGGCGAACGAGAACGACGGACGACGAACGGGAAAATGCACGGTGCGATGAGCTGCAAAGACCGCTGAACGGCGACGGGAGAGGCGGGCGGTGCAATGAGCTTCAAAGACCGGCGAACGGGAACGACATACGATGCGATGTTGATGGGCTTCAAGATTGACGAACGGGAATGAAGGTGGCGACGGGATCGGGCGGTGCGATGACTTTAAGACCGGCGAACGGGAACGACGAACGAAAACCAAGATGGCGGGTAACAGAGCGAAGCAGCCGTGACGGATGCGTGGAGGAAAAAAAAGGGCTGGCTTACGCCGTAGCTCTATTTATGGAGGGCCTGCACGCGCGCCGGACTCGCGCTTGCGCAGGTGGGTGTCTGAGCTGGGCGTATCTAGAGAGTTTAAAATCCTCCAGGGTACAGAGCACTCAGGAACTGAATGCAATTAAATTTACAGGTAGTGTATTTTTCTTCCCGGCAATTAGAAACCAAAATTTAAAGCAATAAAATGTTGATTTCGTTAAGCGTTTGAAGCTTTAGTTAATTTCACAATTGACTAAACAAAAAAGATTGGGGTGGAAAGAGAGGGCGTTAATAAAGCTACTACACGATTTCTGATCTTAACGTATTGTTTGTTTGGGGGAGGGTGGGGGGTGGGCGTTAGCACAGCCAGGGCGTTTATTAGGCGATTTAAGGTACATCACTGGCCTAGGAAATCAGTAGGTCAGTGGACCAATGGACAGGGGCCCGTCCCTTTCTTAAAAGAAATTTTGCATCCAGCACCCTTTTTACCTACTATTATGCCTGTTGTAACCCGAGTACTGGTAATCGTCCCTCTCACAAAAAAAAGAGGGTGCCTGACCTGATATACAGCCACAACTATATGAGCCCAGGCATCCCACCCTAAGAATGTAGGCACAACCACTCACTACAAGCTACAGCATACAGGATCGTTTCCGTGGTCCCATTATCTTCCTACTGGGCCCATCTGGCCATCTTGGACTTCCCACGACACTAACGGTCGCGTTCTTTCCGTCATCGCCACTATCGCCCACATGTGGCCCCACCGGCTCCCGGGATTCCCCTTACGTCACGAAATTGGCGCGAAAACTATCCTTCTGCTTCATCAGTCGCCATTGTTTGTCGGCAATTGCAACGTTTCTTTATTCAACGTCATTCTATTTTCATCATGGATCCTGTGAACCCTAATGACTCTCCCGCATCGGACAAACTAGAGGGCCAAGATGAACCTGTCCCCATGGAAGATGAACCAGACCCCGCCGTGGACCAGGTTAATGCCCGTGCAGACAGCCCTGATTCCCCTGAACGTTGCTGCTGCCCAGGATTTTTAGTGCCACGACCCCACTTAGATCTGCATCTCGTTTGCCGGTACCATTGTTACGGTGACTGGTACACAAGGAAGTACTCTATTTATCGGGCGATTTCGTAGAAGAAATGGCTAGAGATTCTAAAGCATCATCAACGCGGTCCCGTGCTAGATCTGCCTTGAACACCTAGAAATGGGCTACTAAAAAGGCTCTCCAACGTTCTACAACTGCGACTGCAGCAAGTTCCCGTTCCGGACTCGGTGCTACGAGCAACAAGTCGACCGCGCCATTCGGGCCCAATGTCACAAGGCGCCATTGGACCACTTTCAACATTAGACCATCCAAACGAAGAGTCTCCAATCTTGTCGTCACCTACTACTTCACAACGGAAGCATAAATCTATGACCGGTCTCTTGATCAAAAACCGAGGTCCAGTCTGTAAGCCCACTCACACGTGTCTCCGCCCAGTCAACAAGATGTGCCTCCAACCAACACAATGCAACAGTTCCTCCAGCCTTGACTGCTTCTTCGGGACGTCCCTTAGGCCAGGCGCTCCGTTCCCATCTTCGGCCGCTCTACGAGCCTCTATTCTGCGAGGACTGCAACTCTCCCCCCGTTGATCTGGCCCACCTTGACGTAAACATTGCTTCGTTATTGGCAGCGGCATGTTCATTTACGGCCGAACATAATGACCTTCTAGCAGCAAACAAACACTATCATCAACGGTGGACTTCCTTCGCCCCTCGAACACAACGCTGGCACCGGAGGTGGACCATCTGCGCCACAAAGAGTTACTTCTTTACAATATGAGGTCATATTAGTCAAGCACAACATTTGCTGGCTTTCGCTGTTAACCACCAACACCACCTTAGCATACACAACATTGTGCCAAATAGAAAACGTGTCGGTCCCCATATGGCCGAAGGCCTACAGTCTCCTGAATCAGTTGCGCAGTCCCTACCGGCTTCAAGGCGCCACGGACTGTCACCGCTTCTTTGTCTCAAGAGTCTGGGTCTCGAGTCCCCCGTGCTGCCAAGCATCAGCCTACACAGTCCATTACCGCCGCCTTCAACACAACAGGCCCCACCTATTTCCTGTGTACAATCTGTTCATCTCCCAGAACATGTAAAGAATCCATTAGTTCCCCGCATGTCACAAAGAACGAAGACAACAGCAAGACACTGACAACGCACTTCTGCCCATGAATGGCCACCTCTGGGACCATCAGCACCTTCCTCATGGTGCCTGGGCAGATTTTGCTTCGTTCATCGTCAAGTCTTGAACGCAATATTTTGCTGCTGACAACATGGGCCCCGACATCACACCATTAGCCTTGCAGGCGACCAGAGACGTCCATCTAGGATCATCATTATGGCTTCACCCGTGCTCATCGCCGGAATTATCTGGCGCATCAGCCCAACTACTGTCAGCATGGGCCACACAGCCCTCTCACACACACCCACAGCGCTCGTCCCACGAGGCCGGATTATCTTCAGGAGCGCCTCATTAAGCATACAACTAATGGATGGCTTGCGGTTCACAGGGTCAGTTGATTCTCAAGCAGCCAGCTCGTAGCGTAAGTATCGTTACCATGGTCCCACCGCCATAAGTCACGAGCTCTTCTTAATGTGTAAAAGGCAGGCAATGTATGTTTTCGTTTAGGCAATAGAGACAAAAATCAACCAGATGGCCCTGGTATTTTGATGTTTCCATAGATGACGAAAATATACATTACCTGCCTTTTACACATTAAGAAGAGCTCGTGACTTATGGCGGTGGGACCATGGTAACGATACCCACGCTACGAGCTCTTCTTAATGTGTAAAAGGCAGGTAATGTATATTTTCGTCATCTATGGAAACATCAAAATACCAGGGCCATCTGGTTGATTTTTGTCTCTATTGCCTAAACGAAAACATACATTGCCATTACCCACCCGGCCTCCCCTGTTAGTTACCATGGTCTCAGCCTGGAGGAAGAAAGATGACGCTTGGACGCTTGTATAAGGAAGCCTGCACCCTCGCTTGCGTAGAAGTAGAGCTACGACTACGAGCTAAGCAGGGAAGCCAACAAGTTTCGCTAGGGTTTGACCATCCCGAAGGAGGGAAATACATAAAAGGGAGGAAATTTATGTTTTTGTTTAGGCAATACAAACAAAAATCAACCAAGTGGCCCTGGTATTTTAATGTTTTTGAAGCTCGATTTACCAATCAAGCTTCTATGCGCTAGCAAGCGAGGTTAGCGCCGTATTCCTCTTTCATCGATTCTTGCATTCCCCGTCGGCTGTTGAAGTCATTTGCTAACTCGATGGGGGAGCCCTCTGACGTCACATATTTGTGATATTTGAAACCAACATGGCTGCCATTCTTGAGCCAACAAACTAGTGAATACTTATTATGAAACGTAAGCCAGACCGCTCCGAACATAAAAATTGTATTTGAATGTATTAATGTACGCATTTCAATCGGCAATATGACTCAATATGAACTGTCTTTGCCGTATCAGTCACTGGACGGAACGATCATGTCGGCAACGGTCCTATGAGCGACCGGGGAAGAACGATCGTGTCAGACTGGAGAAAAGTCTCTTCCTTAGCGACAGCAGATGTAAGCATCACTGGCCAAAACTTAAACGCCACATGCATCGTCGCTCGTTAGTTTTCTTTTCCGGCATGCTGCTGGCAGTAAAACTGACAATTCCAGTACGAAGTGTCGTTAAAAATTTGAAATAGAAGTAATAGCTACCCAACAAAGACCATAGTCATTAGTTATATTTGTTTTTAACAACAATAAAAATTCCGAAACATTGTAATCTGTAGTGATTACCAAAGGGCCTCGTCACAAAATATGTGTAGAACAGCATTTTTTGTAGTTGTTGCAGGTGTTTTTTTATGTTTTTTTTTGTCCCACCAAGTTAAAGTAGGATGCCTGTAACAGAAACTGCATTCCGTTATTTAAACCAGAAAAATGGAGCATAAATAAGTCAAAATGAATTACTCTTCCTCCTGTTACGCAAAAAATTCTCTAAACTATTTTTCTTTTTTGGGCAGAGGGGGGGGGGGGTGAGTGGGTCCCCCACTACTGCAGTCCATTGCCAATAGAGCCTTGGCTTGCAAATTTTTAACAACAATACGTACTATTATATATACCATACAAATCAAGTTTCATAGATCACACTTGTGTTCTTGTTTTTCCTTCTCTTGCCAATTGCATGCATCCGATGAGAGCAGATAAGCAACTAGAAATGACCAGAGGCTGGAATTTTACACCAGTGTTGTGAAGACCATGGGGGAAAAAAGCACCTTGTCTTAAACTTAATTTTCCAACTGACCAAATGATGATTGTAGTTTACCAGTATTTGTGTAAACGGCATTAGTGGTGACTGGTAAAAATTTACCCATGTTTGCCAACTCGATAACTTGATTTTGACATCCTTGTCTTGATAGAAGACATTTCCCCCATTCACCCTCCCCGACTCACTACAGCCCTGCAGGGCAGCATGTTCCCATGGATTGTGTTTTGACTTCTGGATTTTGTTTGCTCGTGATATGAAAGCAAGTTCAGTATGCTAAGTTTCAAACAAATGCAACTTGCAATTGAAAAAATATGCAGCTGTGTTTAAAATATTCCAATTCATTTTAAACAATTTAGAAACCAATAAATAAATAAATAAATTAATTAATTAAATAAAACCAGAAAAAGGTTGGCACTTCTTTTTTACGAACAATTACTGTATTTCGAAATTGGCAGGAAAAAGCAAACTAATGAAATGGCCCAGTGCCAGTCTATTGAGGGGGGGGGGGGGGATTGAGGCTTCATGGCGCGTCGACAACTAGGTCAGTACGCTCGCCAGTCGACTCACCGGTCACTGGATATGAGGGCATTAATGCCGTGTAATTGCCGTGTCGTCTCTACCTACAACCGATCGTACATTTCATGTTACTGCAGGTTCCATTATGCAATAATTTCTGGTACATATCCGTTGTGTTCATGTGATTAGGATAAGCACTTTTTGTCTTTCCAAGTGTTGTTACTCTGTTTCAGGAAATGAGAAGCCCAAAATGTACAAGTGGTAATGGAACTTTTGAATGTGGTATATGTAGTTGCTATGACAACAGATATGGCCGACACTGTGAATGTGGCAAAGAAAGCAGTACTCAGGACTTGGATGATTCTAGCTGCAGGAAGTAGGTTATGAGTTTTATATTATTTGTTATGAATGATGTGTAACATATTAGAGCTTTGTCATTCTTGTTTGAATATACAGAGTGGTACACAAAACACACACATAGAATTTTAGTTTCAAATTTAAAATCAAGTAAGGATTTTTTTTTTAATTAAGACCTACTTAATACTTTAAGTAGGTCCAAAATCCAATTGTTGACCTTGTAAAGTCAGTACCAATTTTTGATTGTTTTGCAAAAGCTTAAAACATTTTAACTTTCATGATATACTAAAGTTTTACGTACGTACGAATGAATGAACAAAAGTTGTGTGTGTGACGTTACCGCCGCAGTGTGCATGGAGAGGCGGTTGTGGCTGCATGTCATCAAGCGAGCTGCTGAGTAAGAATGCCTAATTAACGCCTTCCATCTTCAATAGTTTGTGTGTGCATACGCCCAGTGATCCCGTGCAGTATGTGGAGAGGCAGATGTGGCTGCACGTCAACAGGAGCTCCTGAGACCACGCCGGGAGTAAGAAGGTTGAGTAAACCGTTAGGATTTGTTATCCAAATCTCTGAGTCATGCTGGCTTTCTTCACTCACTCTGTAGTTGGAGTCTTCGTTTCTTTTTACAACCATCAAGTGCTTGCCCTGACGATCTCGGGTGACGACTGCATGACGATCATTGTGGAGTCGTCACTTGTGTGCTCCACAATGGCAGCCATCAATTTCATGTCAATATGTTAACCCTACCAAGATACCCCTTTAACTACTAATAGGCTCTTCTATAATTATATATTGTATTAAGTTGCATCACATGACTTCCTGTTATAATTGTATTTAAAGAGAAGTAAACAGGAAGTTCGCTGTCTTATCAGCTGTAGCCTACACTCTGGTAGTCCGTGTGTTTATTACCATTGGTGCCCACGCTGGGCTAAGGTGTGTCCCCGCCTAGGACATCACAGTTGGCGACGAGTCCGGTACCTTTGGTAATCTTTAAAAACTTAAGCTTAAACTGATAGGTCTTCAACCACATCTTTGCTCCATATTTGTGGTAAGTTGCAAATTTTTTTCATTTTGGCAATGAAAATTAGTGCTCTGAATTCCTATCAGAGTTTAAACTTTTTCAAACAGTGTTATTTTGACGTGGTAGTGCTGTGTGGTACGAAATGATAATAGTTAAATTTAGTACCTTAACAACTAGAACCGAAGTGGGCAATTGGATTTATTATGGTTAATTTTACCTTGGCAGTGTTCCAGAGCGACGCACTGGCGTGTCCGCACAGGCAGTACTATAAACCTGAAGGTTCGAAAAATGCGCTGCTAAATTAACCCTTGTAAATTCGATTGTGCCATTGCCCATATTCGGGCTAGTGTGTGCCGGTGTAAAATTTAACACCGTAGGTTTATGCTCAAACTTAGTGAAATCTGGTCTGTGCTGAGGCTTAGGCCAGAAGTGTTGTTTTGTAAAACGTTGCAAATGGTGAACGTAAAACATTTTTTCAAAGCCTAGTCCCTTTAAATTTAACTTGTAGGCAGTTAATTTATACAACTAGGTAGGCTACAGTCAAGCTTGATTTATTTCTGTGTTTAAATAAGTGACCGGTAGTCTTGAGTGCTCCAGTTTAATCCTTGCATGTTAAACAGGATTGTAATTAAATTTAATTAAATTTAATTTTGTAGGCTTATGCCAAAGACAGGTGTCGGTAGCAAACCACCTGTAACTGCTAAAGTTAGCAGTGAAAGTGAAACTGAAAATAATTCAGTAGTGAACGCAAGCGTTAATGAAGCTAGTTCTAATTTAAATCTAAATTTTGAATCTAGTCATAGTGAAGACGACGTCAACATGGGTTCGTCTAAAACCGCTGGTTTATTTTCGGAATTCGATTGCGAGTCTGACACATGGGAGAAATACTCCAGCCGAATTCGTTACTTTTTTTTAGCTAAAGAAATACCAGCAACCAAGCAAGTTAATTTTCTAATGGCATCTGTGGGCCAGAAAATGTTTGATAGAATTCTTAATATCCTCTCACCTGATTTGCCCGACTCATTAACATTTGATGAGCTCGTTAAAAAAGTTTTAGACGACATTGAGCCAGTGCCCTCAGTGGTATCTGAGCGTGTTAAATTCTTTAGAAGATCGCAAAAATCAGATGAGAGTATCGGGGAATATTTAGCTGCCTTAAAGCTAATGACGAAGTATTGTGACTTCGCAAAAATTAAAGACATTAACAGCGAAATGATTAGGGATCGCCTAATTGGGGGGATCCAATCAGAAGTCATTCAACGCGAGTTGTTGAAGCAGACTCTGGATTTAAAGGCTACAACATCCTTAGCTTTATCCTTAGAATCTGCTGAAACAGACCAAAGCGTTTTGAGAAGCCATTCTAGAGCTGTTAACTACGTAGCTAAAAAATCGGGCAAAACATCAAGTAGGCCTAAATCCACTAAGGATTTCATTTGCTATTGTTGCGGCAAAAATGGCCACGTGAAAACACGTTGTAAATATCGAGACTATAC